>CAVMGG010000757.1:0-36905 GCA_963680895.1 Fragum sueziense
GTTTCTGTCCAGCGAAATTAAGAATGGGGAGATTGGAAAAGCCCCCCCCCCCCCCCCCCCCCCCCTAGCTGTCACTTCTAATGTTTTCAGGGTCCGCTTTGGGGCTCATGAAGCCAGGGTTATATAAGTCATGAACAGCAACGGAGTTTAAATTCACTAGATCTAGATCTACCCTCCTGTAACAAGACAAAAACACCTTATCATCTTTTTTCTTAGGCTACATTTTGTGTAACTTAAGTCCTTGGTTTGAGTAGGCTTAATTTCAATTATGAAGCAAACAAAAACGAGAAATTTGCCGGGTAATCAGCATTTAGTTTTTATAAGCCTATATTTTTCTTCTTCCTTATGGTCGTCAAAACCATAAATGGTGTCTGAGGTCTTTAGTCAAACATTTCTAGACTATTCATTCCTGAAAGCGTAATGTTATAAAACTCTTTTTACTTATTATATTTTGAAAGAGGACAAAATGAATTCTTATACATAATTCCAATGACATTTTTCTCTTTTCATTTTCATAGGTATAATGGTCAAAGGTTATCATTTATTCAAACGCCACCCGGTATATGTTGTTGTTGTTGTTGTTGTTGTTGATTGTATAATCCTCCTCTTGATAGGAGCACCGTTCCAGGAACGTATAAATCCAAACAAATGAACTAAACTGTAACTTCTCGAACACAAAAACAGAGTTTATTATTTACGAAGGGTTGACACGGTCGCCATTACAGTTCGGGTTTTGCAATGCTAGCTTCTTAATATGTATTTTATAGTAATAGTCTCTAGAGATTTTCTCGACAGTGGACGTATGCTTAAGCATCCCTGGGACAATTCTCAGCACAGATTCAGCACAAAGAAGAACCTTCATTATGATGGGCCAGGAGTTGAAATGTTGTGACCATACCGCCTCACCCAGTGTGTTCGTGATGTGGCTTTTTAGGAGGTGTATGTACCTTTTACGAATGTCATAGAAAGCTGGACAACGTGCAGTAAGATGCAAAAGGTCTTCTTCTTCAAGAAAGCAATGCTGGCAAATAGGGTCTACTGTACCACCGGAGAATTTGTGAAGAGTTTGTTGGAGATTTATGTACCAGTCAGGAATCTGGCCTTCACCGCAGCTTTCCTTACATCAGAAATTACACAGTCTACACATGACCATACAAGATGAGTTTTACCAAGTGCAAGACTACTGGTTGGCAGATATTTCAGCGTGGACTTGTTTTTTACATCACTGATGAGTTGCTTGGTCCAGTGATCATTTACAGCTTTGTTGAAGGTTCTTTTCCATTGTATTTTTGTTTGAGTGCAGCATACCAGTTGTGTGATTGTAGGAAGTTGATATAGATCCAGGATGGTTTTCAGCTCATGGAAGAAACTTTTGCTGTTGTCCAAAGAACAGGCTAGTTGCCTTAGCACGAAGCTCTGGGGTGTCTGGTTTTCGCAGGTGAAAATGTTGAATGCTAGACTCAGTTTCCGTTTGTGTAGCTCAGCCTCTACCGGTAAAGCACCCAAAAGTAGTAATACTGCGGAGTTGGCCGTTCTCTTAGGAAGAGACTGTATGTTCTTCAGAGTTTGAATATGATATTTCGATAGCATCTGTAGCTGGGAGTTGGTAATTGGGAGTACTTATAAACCGTATAGTAAGCGTGGTAAAACATAGGCTTTGTAGATGATGAAGGAGGTTTTAGGGTCAAGCCCGTTACATCCATGGAGGCCCGTATTTATTAATGAGTAACTGGTTCGCCTGGCACGAGAGATACTTTCACTAATATTTATTGAAGTTTCACCTTTTCCAGATCGAATTAGTCCAAGGTGCTCTGCTTGTTTCGACTGACTAAGCTCTGTATCGTACATGGTAATTTTATGGTCCGTACGGGAGCCCTTGAGGGAGAGATCTATCAGCTTCGTCTTCGTTGGGTGAATTTTGTATCTATTTCGATGTGCATACGTTGTGGAAACATCCATCATGGTCTGTAACTCGTTGGTTGTCGAAGCTAGAAGGGCAACATCGTCTGCGCATGTTGGACTGCCAATGTAGTTAGTTCCTAGTTTTAGCCCTAAACGTCTATTGTGAAGGGTGCTGAGAAGATTGTCTATATAAATTTTGTACAGATGGGTGGACAAGATACCTCCCTGACGAACACCCTGTTTGATAGGAAAACTTTCACTGAGAACGCCAGCCCATTTGACTTTCGAGGTGATATTGTTGTATAGCTCTTTGATGATCAGCCATAGAGTGCCATCAACGCCTTGTGAAGCCAGCTTGTTTAAAAGAATACTGTGGTGTACCACGTCAAAAGCCTTTTGGCTGTCCAGAGTGGCCATGAGAAGCCCATCGCCACAACATTGTGACTCAGCCTTCGCCTCGCTAATTAGGAGGGATGCAGCAATCGGGGAATGTTTCTCCGTAAAACCGAACTGTAGATCTGATTGGCAGTAGCAAAGCTTTGAGATCAAGGCATACTCAAACACTTTTCCAAAGGTTGAAGTCACAGTAATTCCTCGATAGTTCTCCATTATCTTTGGATCCTTTCCTTTCTTAAGCACTGGAGTGATAACACCACGTTTAAAAGATTCAGGAACAACTTTGTCACGCAGCAGTTTATTAAAAAATGCTGTTAGAAAAGGAGCAAGCACAGATTTTCCATATTTGAAATGTTCAGCTGATAGCCCATATTCATCTGCTGCCTTCCCACTGTTTAGGCTGTCGATGGCTTTGACAATATCATTTTCGCAGAAAAATAGTTTGTTGTTTTGCTCTTGGAGTACAGAATGGAATGATTCGCAGTTCATCATGCTGAGTTGCAGATATATGTCGTCATAGTCATCATTCTTTGGAATGGCAAGATCCTCATAATACCTTGAGAAACACTTATTCTGTTCAAACTGGTTGAAAACCTTTTGCCCATCAGAGATAATACATGAAGAGTTACTTTCCCTGGATGACTGGGATTTTTTAATAAGCTTATAAAACATATCGGATGTTGGACTGTCTCTGAGCTTCTGGTAGAACTGTTTACGAGCTATGGCTTCGTCAGAACGTTGCTGACTTCTGAGCTGTTTTTTTGGCTAGTTTGTTCTCGAGGATTAGGTTACCACTTGAAGGCTTTCCAGCTTGGCTCCATCTAGCATATGTTGTCTTAACCGACTTTAGAGTATTAAGTACTTCTGGAGATACACGACGTTTTGGCCCATGTAGTTTAAGGACTTTGGAAGGTGCTGAACACATAGCGGCATTGTTGATACAGGATGACAATTTTGTGATATAAGCGTCTATGTCTACACAGTTGAGTCGGCCTGCACCATTAGCAAGAGATGAGCAATACAGTTCATGGTTGAGATCATTCCACATGATAGTCTTATGCTGGACTTTCTTGATTGTATACTTCTTTGGAGGACTGCAGCCGATGGAGTACTGAAAAACAGCCTGAACAGGTACATGAGGAGATACATTAACAGGGTGCCTCTGATGGATATGGTATGTTTCAACACTTTCAGAATCTGAACACAGAATATAGTCTATCTGGGATGTAACTTTATTGTTGAAATGATAGAAGGTTGGAGTGTCTAGATCACTACCTGCCAGAGATAAACAGTGTTCTTTGACAAATTCTTTAAGCACAATATCATGTTTGTTGTTTCTGGTTTGTAGGAGCGTTCCATTAAGGTCACCACATAAAATTACTACATGAGAGCCACTATATCGGACAATAATGTCGTGGATGGTATCCAAACATTCACGATAGTAAAAATCAGAGTCTGGTTTGTTTGTGGGAAGATATGTATTTATAATGCAGAGTTTCTTATCTATATTGAGTTCAATAGCAATAACACGTTCATTACCAACATCAAGTTTTGTCACTTTGTCAGATAGCGAATTATCCCAGATAATGGCAACACCAGCCCTTCCTCTTGGTATTCGAAAGTTAGAAATGTTCTCATTTGAGTCATGACATCGAAGAAAGCACCCAATGTTGTTTAGGTTCTGTGTAAGCCAGTCTTTCTGGAATTCCCATAGCCAGTGTTCTTGAACACACACAATATGATTTTCAGTACAAAGCTTCTGAAGATAATGGTGATTACCCACGGCTCCATCAATATTACAGGATACTATACTTAGTTTCTGTCTAGATTGGGAGCCATCAGCGTCTGAATTGTGTCTGGTGGAATTTCTTTCCGCCCGGGAATTTCTAAAAAATACTTCTTAGGTTGGTTGGAATTTTCGACTTGTAAGGATAGGGGAGACGATGCTCTGCTTTCTTGCTCTTTGTCAAGGTCACAGGTTGTTATTGAGTTTAATATGACGCCATCATTATGGGCTGGAGGTACACCATTGTTACTGGCTGGCAGTACAGGCTGTTTCACCATACTTGGAGTAATAACTTCTATTAATGTCGGAGTTTGTTCAGTTGGAGACATGTTGACTTTAGTCGATGTGTGGGGTTGAGACTGAGGTTCAGTTACTAACGCTGGATCAGAGGATGGAGGTTGAGGCTGAGGCTGAGGCACAAGTGTTTCTGGCAGACGTGTCCCGACAGTAGCGGGACTAACGTCCTGATGTGGATTACATTGTTGATTGTTCTAGGTTACTCTCTGAACATTTTGATGTGTCTGTTGTAGGTCGCCAACTGGTTGAGCGGAGACTGGAGGGGAACCATAAGGCGGCTGTAAACGAACTGTAGAGACACCAGGCGGAGGTTGCGAAAAGACTGGAGGGACACCATGTGGAGGACGTAAAGAGACTGGATGTATACCATGTGGAGGCTGTAAAGGAACTGGAGTAACACCATGTGGAGGCTGAATGTTTTGTTCGATTCACGAAGTTTAACTACAGATTTTTTACAAACGAAAGAACCTTAAAAATTTCAAGGACAACCATAATAGAATTTTTTAAGAATTTGCACAAACAAGATGGTTTTCCTGACACCGTGCTTGTTTTTTAGACAGGTTTTTAAAGCACCAAGCTCACGAGTTTATAAAAGGTTGCAAATGAAAAGGTTGGCAGCGGTAAGTAGGCATATTTAAACTTTACTAATATTCGGATAAACCTTTTTTCGGATATCCGAAATTATGTGTGATTTCTCTCAATATTTTCCATGGCATGCGCTTTCATACACGTTTCCCACGTTCTGAAGCTTCGATGTTATCAACTTATCGTAAGTAGAAGCTTTCATATTTAACAGTCAAAACCTTTTGGACCAGGCCCCAGTTTCTCGAAAAAACGTAGAGTGACAGCTTGCAGATTCGTACAGTTTTGAAGGGTTTTAAATTATATAACTCTTACAATTGCAAATGTTCTCTTCATATTCTGCAGACAAAATGATACACCTTTCTTGATTCTTTTGCTGACCTACTTTCGATTACAGCACTTACGATTTCTCAGGGAGTCATCGTTAATCAACCATCATAAAGTCATAAAATTTTACTAGGTACAGTTTGCAGATTCGTACACCACATTTTTTTGAAAATTACTCTGAGCTATGATGAAAAATCACTATCTATCTTAAAAGTAACCAATTTTATTATGACATGCAAAAGTTCAGCATGATTTGTGGAAAAGTTATTTACTTTCATGGTTTTGAAGACGACAGGAATGGACTGAACAGAATAGAACAGAATGTAACAGTTGGCTAATTTTGAATATCAAAATACGATACAAAACTACATTTTAACCAAAAATTTATATCTTTATTGTGTTTATATAAGATTAGCATATTGGGTATGAAAGTACCTTGGGATGAACGAACTAGTGTCCCAGATAAAGGGGAATTACTCTTTCATCGCCGGAATGACAGCGGTTAGAAGATCCATTCAAATGTAAACATTGGAGTAAATGACATCAATGTAAGCAGTTGGAATATAAAACAGGATAATTTTCTCACATTAAACTGCCCTGACTAGGTTTTATAAAGACTCGGCTAGCTTATTTTGAATAAACATAACTGCAACTCAGTGAAAATTCAGCTTCGTAAGTACGACAAAAATCGTCTGCATCGCGCTCAAGGTGTCAAACACACAATTTTTGGCACCAAAATTGATCAAAGGACATACAAAAGTAGTTAACTGAGCAACCATTCAGATCTGCTTAGCATATTCAATGGACCAGAGGCCAGAAACCGCCGAGTGCACGAATCTGCAAGCTGTACGAATCTGCAAACTGTCACTCTAAGTATACCCGTTTCTCATATTATCAAGGTTTCCCAATTATCGAGGATTTCACTTGTTTTTCCACTTTTTCCACATCTAAACGTCATAGTGCGAGCTGGCATTCTAGCTATTATTCGTTTGAAGATACGGCAACTTTATTCACATCAAATAAAACGACGAAATGCGTCAAAAGCATGTAATTATCCACTTTCATATTTGCTGTGCCACAACAGTAAGAAAAATAATTACATAATCATTATCAAAAACATGAAATTTGATTCAATATTTCAAAGATTTCATGAAAAACACAACAACAGTACTTTGTCAACTTTGACATTTAAAATTTCTTGATTTTGACAAAAAATTTGCAGAAGGTACCCCTTGTCCTCTTGTTATGTTTGAATAATTTGAATTAAGAAAAGGTCCATTCCCTTGACAGCGCGAGATGCAATTCTCCTTATGTCCTCGATAATTGGAGAAAAGGGGATACGTACTCATGCTCAAATCTGAGCACCGTGCTCAAATCACACAAAATCCACGTGAAATAATCAAATACCCTTCATTGTCGGAGAGTATTCCTTTGCAGTTGAGCATATTCTCATGAGAATATACAAGTTTAATTTTTTTCGAGAAACCGGGGCCAGGCCTGTTTTGGACCATCTTTTCAATCCAAGGGTGACATCTATGACGCAACCTCGTTTCTGTATTCAACCTTGGCGTATTGAGTCAGATTTTCTTGGTGTCCTGGAAAGTGTTTTCATTGGTTCCAGCGAGGTCTTGCTGGACCAATTAGATTGATAGATACAAATATTTGTTATTAGTAAACAATTCATGACAATGAGCTGGAGAAGGCATTGCATTAAATTGCAACTCTAATATGCAGATGAGCAATTTTGCCTAAGAATTTCACTGCAATAGACAGAAATTTTCTACTTTTTAACCCTTTCCCAAACAAGACCTGGTTTTGACGTCCCTAAGAGAATGGGCTTGGGAAAACATTGAGACAAAAGAAGAAACTGCTGATAAACAGCAGTTTCTCCTTTTGCCTCAATATTTTCTGTACTTTTTTCTACACCAATCCTGTCTCAATCAGCATCCGTTTTGGTGTCTGCAGCGGCTTTCAAATTGGACCACCCTAAAATTTTGTCGTTTGGGAATGGGGTAATTTGACAAACTAGATCTATTACACTTGGGAAAACTCAACCAAAAAAGGAGCACACTTTTACCTAGGCTGTCTGACATAGAACATGAAAGAGAGTGCGCATCATTGACGTGATCAATAATGGATGAAATAACGTCAAATTCGTTTAGAATGCGAAGTTGCTACCCCAGAACAACCCGCAGGACAACTGCTAGGCGATGTTTCGCGATTTCAAGAAAATCGTACTAAATCCACCAAAAGTGAATACAATCGTAGGTGGATTCAACCTTGGCTAGCGAAGATGGTTTTGGACAATTTTGAAAGCATTGAGGAGTCAATTTTAGTCATCTTAACAGTTGTAGAATCATAATTATTGCTGTCTGAAAATGTCTTGAAAATGTGTTTGATTTACTATCTCTTACAGAAATACACTGGAAGATCAAGAAACTGTTACACTATTGGTATCCGACAAGTAAACAGATCTCTGAGATATTCAACAAATGCTTTAGAAAACCAAGACCAGACCATGGGAAGGGTATGTACCATATTAGTCTTTAATTTTTATCAACTGTTTTGTATTAGAATTAAATAAATTGTGATTTACCACAGTTCTGTCTCAACTTTGATAGTGTTATATTGGCTTATCAGCAACAATGTAAAAATAAAACTGATAGCATTTAAACACATTAGAATAACCAATATTTGCATAAACCCATTAGTCATTACTGCACAGTGACACCTTTTGACTCCCCGACATGAAAGGCTTGGGAAAACATTGTGGTAAATGAGGAAATTGCTTGAGACAAGCAATTTCTTCATTTCCCATAATATTTTCTACCCAAAAAGACAAAAGTAAATAAAGTTTCATTTACTTGAAATTGTCTTCTTCAACATCTTTGAATTTGGAATATCCTGAAATTTTGTGGTTTACTAATGGGTTAAAACATTATTTTATCCCATTACCAAACAGCAAAATTTTAGATCGGTCCAAATTCAAAGATGTTGCAGACGACAACTTCAAGTGAATAACCAATATTTGCATAATCATCTTTTGGGGGAGTCAAAAAGAGTAAACGTGTGGTAATATGTTAAAAAAGGAATGTCTTTTAAATCTACATGTATCATGACAAAATATATGTTTGTATTGTTACAGCTACATGAAACCAGACTAGCTGCAGCATGTCTAGAACACAATATGGATAAAACTTACTTCATGACTACACTAGCAGAGGTAAGTCATTACCAAAGCAATAGATAAGAGGGGGTGAAGACATTCTCTTTTTTTTTTATTTCAAATCCAAAGCCTATGTTGTGAGTTCTCATTTGAAATTCAAATGTGTACTTGGTGACATAGAGTTTGATGAACATCTAGTGAAATGTTTTATTTTGAAAAGCCATCAAGATTTGTCTACAATAAAGTAGTTTAAGAACGGAGAATATTGAGGTAAAGTGAGATAATGCTGTTTTTTTTTTTATTTTTGCACGATCATAAAATGGGTTGCAACTTGTGAGACTGTTGACCCTTTCGAGAAATATGTCAAAGTGAATTAACTTTTCTCTTCATTCAAAAAGTCTTGTCATTCCTTCATATCAATGTATTGGAATGTTAAAAATTTTGGGCTAATCAGATTGGAATGATATAATATTTGAAATTTTGAATTGTTAACAAGTTGCAATGAGTACAGTGGTCAGCTAGAATCTATTAGATTGTGGTTTTGTTTACTGTTTTCTCTCTCCACATTTCAGACTGATATAAATCTGAACAGAGAAACCCTGGTTAATTTGGCTATATATGAACCCAGAACTTTCCAGGTAAGTGTACGTTTACCTTTTCCAAGTGGCAAAATTTATGGGCAGTCCAATTTGATGGCTGCTACAAACGACAAAAGGGATGTTGTTGATAAAGATAGAATTTGTGTATGAAATTTTACAGAATATATTGAGATAAAAGGAGAAAGTGTTGATTTAGCCTAGTTATCAGCAGTTTCTTCTTTTGTCTCAATGTTTTCCCAAGTCATTCATAATTTGTACATCAAAATCGGGTCTTGTTTGGGAAAGGGTTGATTTCAGAAATAAAACAAAAAATATAGGCCGGTTCTTATTAATCTACATGTGTATTACCAAATGACAAAATTTTAAGCTTCTTCGAATTGATAAAAGTTGCCAAGGATATTAAAATGCGATGAAATTTTAAAATTATACAAGTCTAGGGGTAGAAAACATTGTGGGAAATAAAGAATTTGCTTGTAACAATGTTTTTGCAAGCCTTTATTTTTTGAGGTGTCAATAGGCATCATGTGGAAATGAGTTAAAAGATGACACAGACAACATCATCAATGTTACTGATTGTAACAAAATTTAGTTAATGTATGTTATAGCATGAGAAGTACTAAGGGAAAAGGAGACAATTATGGTAAGATTAGAAGGTAGACCAACCACCAAACCATTGAATAATGGTTATATAAATGTAATCAATTGTTATGTTATACTCTATAAAAAACACTCGCGACTCAATATTTCGACAATTGCCGTTATCAAGAGAAATGGAAACACTTTTTGCACTCCATAATTATTTTGTTACTGCTTGCAGCCATATTGTTTAGTCTAACAATATGGCTGCAAGCAGTAACAAAGTAGTTATGTAGTGAAAAAAGTGTTTCCTTTTCTCTTGATAAAGGCAATTGTCGAAATATAGAGTCATGAGTGTTTTTAGAGCGTATTTATTTCATTCCCTACAGAATAATTTTGTGAAATTGTTATGTTATGTGGACATCAGATATGTCTTTTCGTCGTCATTCATAGATAAAACTGTTATAGTCTTTGAAATGTGGTAGGAAAATGAGACAATTCTTGTTTTGAGAAATTTCTTTCCGTTTACTTCTATATTTCAATTATGAATGTACTTGATGAGCAACTAAAACTAGAACTGTCGCAAAGCGGACAAATACCCCCCACTAGCGCCTTGTCACTGAAAAAGTGCTATGGGTCAAAAGGTTCTTTAGTTGGAGCATGGAAACGGATTTTAAACAAAGTCCAATTCTGACCTTGACCTTTGACCTTTGTGACCCCAAAACAATAGGGCACCTCCTTGGGTCATGGGCAACAACTGTGTAAAGTTTCATGATCCTAGGTCAACCGGTTCATGACTTAGAGCACGGAAACGGATTTTAAACAAAGTCCGATTGTGACCTTGACCTTTGACCTTCGTGACCCCAAAACAATAGGGCTCCTCCTTGGATCATGGGCAGCAACTGTGTAAAGTTTCATGATCCTAGGTCAACTGGTTCATGACTTAGAACACGGAAACGGATTTTAAACAAAGTCCAATTGTGACCTTGACCTTTGACCTTTGTGACCCAAAAACAATAGGGCAACTCCTTGGGTCATGGGCAACAACTGTGTAAAGTTTCATGATCCTAGGTCAACCGGTTCATGACTTAGAGCACGGAAACGGATTTTAAACAAAGTCCGATTGTGACCTTGACCTTTGACCTTCGTGACCCAAAAACAATAGGGCACCTCCTTGGGTCATGGGCAACTGCTGTGTAAAGTTTCATGATCCTAGGTCAACCGGTTCATGACTTAGAGCACGGAAACAGATTTTAAACAAAGTCCGATTGTGACCTTGACCTTTGACCTTCGTGACCCAAAAACAATAGGGCACCTCCTTGGGTCATGGGCAACAACTGTGTAAAGTTTCATGATCCTAGGTCAACCGGTTCATGAGTTAGAGCATGGAAACGGATTTTAAACAAAGTCCGATTGTGACCTTGACCTTTGACCTTCATGACCCAAAAACAATAGGGCACCTCCTTGGGTCATGGGCAACAACTGTGTAAAGTTTCATGATCCTAGGTCAACCGGTTCATGAGTTAGAGCACGGAAACGGATTTTAAACAAAGTCCGATTGTGACCTTGACCTTTGACCTTCATGACCCAAAAACAATAGGGCACCTCCTTGGGTCATGGGCAACAACTGTGTAAAGTTTCATGATCCTACGTCAACCGGTTCATGAGTTAGAGCACGGAAACGAAAAAGTCTACGGACGGACGGATGGACGGACGGACAGACAGACAGACATGGTGAAACTTCGTAGGTGGGGGGTATAATAATTACATATGATTTCAATTAAAACTAAATGAATCGAATCATTCGAATTTCGGATATATGTTAAAGTAATTTGACAGCCCCTCAGACTTTGACACCACAAGTGTCGACTGTACTTTGTTACTTAACAAACCCCACAATGTTTGTTTGCGTATCTTTCAGAGTTTGGTAGAATTTGTCAAGGAGAGATCAGAAGAGACGGGCCTACAGTCTAATATACTGGGTAGTCATTATGGTGCAGATATACGGGGAGTACTACAGAAAACACACAAATCATGATGTAATATACACATAATGTACATGTATCTATGTTACAGGGTTTGGTAGAATTTGTAAAGGAGAGATCAGAAGAGACGGGTCTACAGTCTAATATACTGGGTAGTCATTATGGTGCAGATATACGGGGAGTACTACAGAAAACACACAAATCATGATAAATACACCGTCAGTCATGGACAATGTTGTTTGAAGATGTTGCAGACAACTTAAAGTGAATGAAATTTTTCATCGTTCAGTCTTTATTGGTAGAAAGCATTTTGGGAAATGATGAAAATGCTTGTCACATGCAATGTCTTCTTTTTCTACAATGTTTTCTCATGCCTTATCTTGTTTGGCACCAATATATTGTAATGGGTAAAGAAGAAAATGCAGTTACACAGGACTTTGTGTCCTGCAGAGTATGAAATGTTGTGGAAAATGATAAAATGCTTGTAACAAATAAGCAGTGATATGTATTTGATGAGGAATTGTTTTGTATACAGATTTGTTCTGCATATTTTAAAAATGTGAAACTGTTTCAAATATCAGTATATTTATTAACCTTTTCCCAAACAGCAAAATCTAGATTGTTCCAATTTGAAAACTGCTGCAGACTGCAAAATGAATTGTTATAAAGACTGAATTTATGTAGATATATCCCATAAAATATTGACAAAAGGAGGAAATGCTGGTCATTATATTAGCATTTTTATGCTCCCCGAAGGGAGAGCATATAGTCGCCGCTTCGTCTGTCCGTCCATCCGTCCGTCCGTCATTCCGTCCGTCCGTCCGTCCGAAGCGATTTCTCCATAACCCTTGGGCCAAATCAAATGAAACTTACTATGTGAACTCCCTATGACAAAATGCCGATGTACTTTTCCCGGTTTTTGGATTTGAGGCCTCGTCATGGGAAAAGGGGACTTAGGGTTAAATATAGTTTTTCTCTAATTTCTCCTAGTCTAATGGTCAGAATTTGATGAAATTTCATATTTGAGTAGCAAATCAGATGCCCTTGACAATAAACTATTTAAAATTTGCGTATACAAAATATGTCATGGAAAAAGGGGGCTTAACATTTGTTAGCTTTATATTAGCTCTGCATGGCATAAATTTATTGTGACAATGCCTTATTCGGGGAGCATTGTCCGTCTCTGACGGCTCTTGTCTTCTTTTGTCTCAATATTTTCCTCAAAATATTTTTACTAGGGACGTCAATGGCAGGTCTTGTTTGGGAAATGTTTAATATTAGAATATGAATATGACAATATAACGACTGTTCTTTATTGTTATCGACTTATTTGATCTGCTGTTTTCAAATGAATAATTATCAATAAGTAGACATTGCAATTGGTGTTCTTGTATTTCCTCTTTTCTCTTTCCCGAAAGCAACAAATTTGTATTCTCCTCCAGTTTATCCTTTTTCCAACTAAGACCTTGTTATGACGTCCCTAACTGAAAGGACTAGACAAGTCACAAAAGATGGAGGAAAAATAAGAAATTGCTCGTAATCAGCAATTTCTCCTTTTGTCTCCATGTTTTCTTTGCTCTGATTTACAAGATATAGATCTATGTTCTTGATAACATTTGTCAAATTGTCTACAGCTTCTTTGAACTTGAGCCGCGACCATGGTGCAGTTGGTTGGAAGTGTGTCAGACTCTTACTGGTGAGGTCCCAGATTAAATCCACGATTTCAGCAAATTCGTTTAGGACAAAAATTGTCTTCCACCAATGGTTTGATAATCGTTAACCTATGTAGGAAAGCAGCTGGGGGCTCGGTAAGGATGTTTTGGTATGAGAAACGACAGGAATCCATGGTTCAGTGCTTCAGCCAAGGTAAAGAGGCTTTAACCCTTTCCCAAACAAGACCTGGTTTTGAAGTCCCTTATAAAATTGATTGGAGAAAACATTGAGACAAAAGAAGAAACTGCTGATAACCAGCAGTTTCTCCTTTTGTCTCAATATTTTCTTTGCTATTTTGCAAACAAATAATTATATCTTTATCAATACCTTTGCCATCTGAAGCAGCTTTTGAAATGGACCGACCTAAAATTTTGTCGTTTGGGAAAGGGTTCAAACGCAATCAATCTACTCTAAAATATAAACAAGAGTTGTCCGCGGACAACATAGCTCGCCTATACGAGAGCTTGTCACACAAAAAAAGAGTCAAAGGTCAAGGTCATTGGGTCAAAGGTTATGGTCTCAAGGTCAAGGTACGTAGTATCCATATGTGAAATATCAAGGCTCTATCTATAATAGTTGATGAGATATAGGGCAGGTTAAAGTTTTTGAAATGTAGGTCAAACGTCAAGGTCACTAGGTCAAAGGTCATGGTCCCAAATGAAAGGTCTTGCTGAGAAGTATCTATGTGTGAAGTATCAAGGCTTTATCTGTAAAAATGGCCGAGATATAGGCCAGGTTAAAGTTTTTTAAAAGTAGGTCAAACTCCAAGGTCAAGGTCACTAGATCAAAAATCATGGTCCCAAATGAAAGGTCTTGGCAGGAAGTATCCATGTGTGAAGTATCAAGGCTGTATCTCAAATTGTGCCCGAGATATAAACCAGGTTAAAGTTTTTGAAGACGCGACGCTGACGCCGACACTAGGGCTGTGACATTAGCTCCCCGGACATAAAGTCCCGGCTCGCTAATTATACTCACTGTCATAGAAAAGTAGCCACTTTTCAAATAATCATAATTTTCACAATTCTTTATGTCATTTTATTTTTACACATTCATATGCATTCCCAATTCCCAATGATTCCTTTACTCACTTAAATGGTTAAATGCTTTCAACATGCCTAGAAAGATGTTAACCTTTTGACTACCAAGGTAAATGGTCCCTTCTCATACCAAAAGGCAAATTTACACGGGTAATAATTTACCCTTACACCGTTTTGGCAGACGGCAAATGTGACGTCCAAACCCTAAAAAAGTACGCTAACATTGTAAACAGTGTCAATGCATATCATATACCAATCATATAGCCTTGCAATATACCAGCATTCTTTTCTTTATGAGTAGTATAGCTGTTGCGACGGAAAAAGACGTCTTGTATGGTATACACGAAGCACTTTTTGCGACGGAAATATGTCGCTATAGGTAGTTAATTTAAGTTAAATGGTTAAGTTGTAATAACGGTTCAAAACAGTGTTTTCGGATACAAAGTTCAAATTTGTTTACTTACAGCTGTCATTTTCTGCATAAGGTCTATGGAAATTTAGCACTACCAGCATAGCATGTCTCAATTTTAAATGTTTGATAATAACCGGAAGTGGTTCGTGGGTAAAGTCAAGGAAAACATTTTCTTAATTTGGAACTTGCTAAAGACCAAACATAAGCAAATTTTCTATGAATAGAGCACTTGAGAGGAAATTTTGGGTTGGTTGGCCTAAAACTGGCATTTTGCAAGGGTCTTGGGTGTAATGAAAATCACTTATTAGTCAATAAGCTTTTCGAATAAAAACAGTATCATAAACATAATATTATTATTCTCATTCATTTTTGCCCCTTTTTAGCCCTATATACAAAATGTATATGGCCGTGAATTTCAGTAGTGTGCTCCGTATCAGTTAAGGATTTCCTGGAACTCCCAACAAGCTACCATAGCTAATCAAGTGAATCGACTGTTTTCGATACTTTCACGAAAGCATATTTAATTGCCATGCTGCAATGTTTTGTATTTATTTCGGTATGTTTATGAATTGTACTAAAATTGTTGACAATTTGCATTAGACGAGTGGCTACTTTCTTATGATGGGGAGTATATAAATAGCATCAAAGGTAATTCAAACAGTGATTGTTTGCAGTCTTTTGTATGATTTTTTACATCAAAACATGATTGATGTTTTCTTTGCAAATGGGTAAATAGTACTATCAACAAAAAATACACAACATATGTACCAAAATAAGAATTTTTTAATAAAACAAGAAACAATAACAAGAAATATTTTAAATATCAAGAAAAATTATAAACTTTTTTAATTTTATAACAATGACTTTTGAGCACATTTTTACTGAAATGAAATACAGAAACAGCATGGATTTTTTTTTTATCTTTTAAACAGCACCTGATAAAGTTATTGATGAGAAAAATGTACATGTAGTTGTTTGTCAATAACCGTTCAGGTGCTGTTTAACCCTTTCCCAAACAAGACCTGGATTTGACGTCCCTAATAGAAAAGATTCGGGAACATATTGAAACAAAAGAAGAAACTGCTGATAACCAGCAGTTTCTCCTTTTGTCTCAATATTTTCTGTCTCATATTTTACACAAATCCTATCTTTAATAACATCCATTTTGTCATTTGTGACAGCTGTTGAAGTAGATTACTCTAAAATTTTGCCGTTTGGGAAAGGGTTAAAAGATCTACCACATGCAGAAAATCTCTTAAGTTTTTTTCCCACCTCCTTTGCTTCAGACTTAAGGGGGAATGCTCCAGTTTTTCGGAACACTCGGTCATTACTGTAGTAAATTAACTGTTTCGTACCAATATGTTTCGCTACCATATTTTCAATAATATAACACATCATTACAATTTACCATTTTCGACGGTAAAAGTATATTTATTATGCGAAACTGATTTCCTCAATATGGAAATTGATTATTTAGAGCAAGACAGTCGTAAGTGTGTGCAGTAACCACTGTTTTGTGTCATTTTATTCATTTGTAGCTGATAAAAATTACTGTAATTCAATAATAAGTGCACTGACCTATAGGGCCTACATTTTCTTTTTGAATTATTACAAGGCCATGTTGCTTAATACAATGAGGGAGTTTTATCAAATTCTATTATGTAGAACTTGAAATATTTCCAAAAATATGCAAATTTTGACATGAAACACTTCTGCTTCGTTGATCTAACCGAACACGTGAGCATGCTGTTTTATATATTTACGCGTTTATAATAGCACATATTTTCGGTTTTCTGTTATTATTAAAAGTATGGCGTTACTTTAAATGTGTTTTCGGGACTAATCGATGAATATACAGCCTTTTATTTGCATTTTAGTGACCTTGGACAGGTGCAAGAAATTGAGCATTTTTTTCGCTGTAGGGGTATGTGATACGAATGCCTATAAAATTCAAACAAGATCGCTGACCATCCATTTTTATTTTTTTTTTCAATTGGTTATAACATGTAATTTCAACATACAAAATATAAATAAATTCTATTATTGGGAAAAAAATTAGAAACTGGAGCATTCCCCCTTAAGTCAAATTAGTTATGTAATAAGAGACTTTCTGCAATTGTTGCTGTTTTGTCGAATGATTCGCTTCTGTGTAAATGTTTTATCTGATAAAGTTGGGAACAATATGTAAATTGAGCAACAATTATATTGAAAATTGTCATTATAACTGTAAGAGTGCTATATGTATGCGATAATTATTCATCATATTTTAAACAGACAACTGAACACTTATTGGGTCAGTGCATAACTGAAGTTAGTATAAAGAAAAGACTCATTTAACCCATTACCAAACGACAAAATGTTAG
Organism: Fragum sueziense; assembly: GCA_963680895.1. Taxonomy (NCBI): domain Eukaryota; kingdom Metazoa; phylum Mollusca; class Bivalvia; order Cardiida; family Cardiidae; genus Fragum; species Fragum sueziense. Next base: position 17,142 of record CAVMGG010000757.1, read on the forward strand.
GGTGATCCACTTCAAAAAGTGCCACAAATGACTAAATGGATGTTATTAAGGACAGGATTGTGTAAAATATGGCACAGAAAATATTGAGACAAAAGGAGTAACTGCTGGTTATCAGCAGTTTCTTCTTTTGTCTCAATGTTTTCCCAAGCCAATTCTATTAGGGACGTCAAAACCAGGTCTTGTTTGGGAAAGGGTTAAAGTAAAGACTTGGTTTAGCAAATTTTATTTTTTTAACCTTGAGTTTACTTTAAACCACAGCTATGCAACAAACCCTACAAGTTTACAAGAACTAGTTACAAGCTTAAAAAAAACATTTAATTAAAAACTTAATGTATTTTATTCAAAAGATAAACTATTAGCTATTCAGCTTTCTTTTCCTGTTTCTCTGAATTTCCAAATAAGGAAAATGATCCACCCTCATTTTTGTTATTTTGAAAATTGCTGAAAAAGGAGAAATCCTGTTCTACCTCATTCTCTTTTTCCTGCATATTTAACAGAAACATGGGTTTTTCCTTTCCAGCCTCGGCTGGCGGACTTCCCGGACTACCAAATAATGAGCGCAACATGCTGTCTCCGCCTTTCTCACTCTGATCAAACTTCAGAGTAAAATTATCATCAGTATTCCCGTCACCCTGAGGTTTATCTGGACCCCCAAACAAGAAGGTGGGCTTCTCCTTACCTAGCCCCACACCCGGACTCCCAAACAAGGAGAAAGGCTTGTCCTGGCCTCCTCCTGATGTGTTCTCAAACGAGAAAAATCCACCTGCACTATCTTTACCATCATATTTACCGAAATCGAGTTTAAAAAAATCATCAGATTCATTCCCATTTTTACCAGCATTATCATTCTCCCCAAATAGTGAAATAGTATTATTATCATTGTTGGTGCTACTCTCCATTCTATCAAAGTTAAAGTTGAAGTTTGGTGAAGGAGCTGTGTTGTTATTTCTCTTCTCGAGGAAGGACAGATCCACTCCAGGAGATTGTTGCGTCTCTTCACCAAAGTTTAACATGAAGTTTGGTGATGATGGTGGGCGACTGTCTTGTCCAAATGACATAAACTGGGCACCGCCTGGTCCTGAAAGATCATGGAAACAAAATCAATATATTTTAGCTCACGATAAATGACCTGGCAGAGCATCTCTAGCTATTACAGAGATCAGAATCTGTATCGGAGAAAAACGCTGAAACCCACTCAAGGCCAGATCCAGGATTTTTGTTAAATATGTAACGTTATATTAACGTCATATAGTCAAAGTTTAATGTCTGGTGTGAATGTTCAAGTCAATGAAATTTTACATTTTTTGGTCTTTCTGAGTAGAAAGCATTGTGGAAAATGAAGAAATAGCTTGTCAAGAGCAATTTCTTCATTTTCCACAATGTTTCCTTAAGCTTATCTTGTGAGGCGTCAAAGGGCTTCTTTATGCAGGAATGGGTTAACCCAATACACAAGTGGTAAACCGAGAAACTAGCTCTAAAAAGAGACAACAGTATTTCGTTGCCTTGTGACATATTGGTACTTCCGGGGTAGTTGTATCAAGGGAAAATCGGTAAACAAAGGTAGGTGTCAAGCACATTTTTCTTAAATGATTTTTTACGGCGAGTTTTGGAAAAATCCGGCGATGCTTTATTATGAGGAAATGGTCAAAGTTTGTTATGCACAAGAACATGCGGTGTTAGTTAGCAGGGTTTTAATACAATCATTGAAAAACATAATCAAATCGAAAGTAAAAATTGCTGCTCAGAGATTTTAACACCTGTGTTTGCCCACCCATTTCCCAAAATATAGCCAATAATATATCAATATGAGATGTAATTGACTTGCAACTCCTCAAAATACTTAAAATGATAAGAATTTGTATTTTTCTAAAACATATATGTTAAATTCTGGCGAAAATTGGGCGAGTGCAAGTTGCCTCGACGAAAGGTTAGTTGAAAAGCAAAATTTTACTTTCGATTTGATGATGTCTTTCAATGATTGTATTAAAACTGTGTTAATTAACATCATATATTCTTGTGCACAACACACTTTGACCATTTCTTCATATTACAGCGTCGCTGGATTTTTCCAAAAATATCTGAAAAAGAAATAATTTAAGAAAAATTTGCTCAATACCTTCCGATTTTCCCTCGATACAACTACCCTGGAAGCACGAGGCAACAAAATACTGTTGACTCTTTTTGGAGCTAGTTTCTTCGTTTACCACCCGTGCAATACCAGATGGCAAAATTTAAGACTTGTCCAAATTCATAGATGTTGAAGACAACAAATTTAAGTGAAAAGAACTTTGTGGCAAATTAAGACATCTCATTTTCCACAAAATTTATACAAAGCCTTTATCTGGAGGAGTGTCAAAAGGAGCCAGTTTGTGTGTGAATGGACTAAAATTATGCTCAAGTTAAATTAATTGTACCTGGAGTGCCCATAAAGCTGGTAAACATGTTAAAGTTAGCTTCACTGGCAGCAGGGGTGGCTGTGTAGGTTTTGTCATCTGTAAACATTGTAACAAATTGTTCATCATAATTCATTTAAATGTAAACCAAGGGCTTTTTTGTAAACGTGTAAAATATTTCCAGTGTCAGACTGCACAAAGATTGGTAAGTTCTCTATGAATTATTTTACCATGTAATACAACCTATTTGTGAAATCAAAATAACACAACTGTAAACATTTTAGCTGGTCTACAGAGAGAATAAAAGAGCTTCTCAAGGCTACTTGGTATGGGCACTAGCTTTTGTAACATGTCCAAGTTACTTTATCTCCAAATCTACACAAACTATGGCTTTGAAACAGTGTATAATTTAAAGATAACAACAAAGGAGCATCGGCCAAGTCTTGAAATCCCTTTGTTGACTTAGAAACTCTGGTGAGGGTTTTATGACATGCAAGTTTTAATAAAGTATTTATGTTGGTCTAGCAGCACATGCTGTTCTCTGATTGATCTTCTGTAACTATGATTGAATTAAAAGATTTTTCAAAACATGTGTAATAATTATTAAAAAAGTATGTGAATGAACAAATTCAGTCCTTCACAAAGATTTCTAAATAAATATAATGTCATATACGGTACAAGAGCCGACAGCCCTGATCCTCATACCTGCAGGTTGACTAGCCCCACCAAACACAGCTGTATTTATGGGTGATTGTGTAGGTTGTTGTGTAGCAGTGTTGTCTCCTCCAGCATACATACTATCACCAGATACCTGTAAATATATGTGTATATAAATATATGTTGACTAGCCCCACCAAACACAGCTGTATTTATGGATGATTGTGTAGGTTGTTGTGTAGCAGTGTTGTCTCCTCCAGCATACATACTATCACCAGATACCTGTAAATATATGTATATATAAATATATGTTGACTAGCCCCACCAAACACAGCTGTATTTATGGGTGATTGTGTAGGTTGTTGTGTAGCAGTGTTGTCTCCTCCAGCATACATACTATCACCAGATACCTGTAAATATATGTATATATAAATATATGTTGACTAGCCCCACCAAACACAGCTGTATTTATGGATGATTGTGTAGGTTGTTGTGTAGCAGTGTTGTCTCCTCCAGCATATATACTATCACCAGATACCTGTAAATATATGTGTATATAAATATATGTTGACTAGCCCCACCAAACACGGTTGTATTTATGGGTGATTGTGTAGGTTGTTGTGTGGCAGTGTTGTCACCCCCAGCATACATACTATCACTAGATACCTGTAAATATATGTGTATATAAATATATGTTGACTAGCCCCACCAAACACGGCTGTATTTATGGGTGATTGTGTAGGTTGTTGTGTAGCAGTGTTGTCACCCCCAGCATACATACTATCACTAGATACCTGTAAATATATGTGTATATAAATATATGTTGACTAGCCCCACCAAACACGGCTGTATTTATGGGTGATTGTGTAGGTTGTTGTGTAGCAGTGTTGTCACCTCCAGCATACATACTATCACTAGATACCTGTAAATATATGTGTATATAAATATATGTTGACTAGCCCCACCAAACACGGTTGTATTTATGGGTGATTGTGTAGGTTGTTGTGTAGCAGTATTGTCACCCCCAGCATACATACTATCACCAGATACCTGTAAATATATGTGTATATAAATATATGTTGACTAGCCCCACCAAACACGGTTGTATTTATGGGTGATTGTGTAGGTTGTTGTGTAGCAGTATTGTCACCTCCAGCATACATACTATCACCAGATACCTGTAAATATATGTGTATATAAATATATGTTGACTAGCCCCACCAAACACGGCTGTATTTATGGATGATTGTGTAGGTTGTTGTGTAGCAGTATTGTCACCCCCAGCATACATACTATCACTAGATACCTGTAAATATATGTGTATATAAATTAGGGATGGAAACGAGTACTCGAGTAATCGAGTACTCGATCGAACGTCCGAGTATCGATTACCAATATCACTAATCGAGTAATCGGAAAGAAAAAATGATATCAGCAGAAAAATGAAAATTCGTTTCCAAACTCAAGTTGTTGAAAATATTGATCGCTCTTTTCCAACACTGTACCGTGCAAAGGGTAGAGTATGTAACACCTGGTCATCCGCCGATTATCTAATCCCTCGATATTGTCCTAATTTGCAATCAAGTGCCAACAGCTATAATTGTTCTCGCTGTCAAATAATGTCATAAATTTTCGCACCCTCGCCGCTCTTTACTCTGATTTCGGGCGATGCATTTTAATTGGACGTACGAAGATTTACCTTAGAGTTGATTGGTTAATGCAATATTCGATCAGCCGAATATTGGATTATTGCTGAGATTTCATTCTATTGCTATTTGTTTCTCGAAGAAGAAGCATTTCATTCCCGATTACACGCAAATGATTTCAAGAAATTCTAACAAAATGTCTCCCTTTTAGTCTATAGTGACTATTGTATATCTCACAATATGCGTAAATATTACGAACGCTTTGGAGATAAACAACAACAACTTTGCTAATCTTTTCCCATTTTTCATGAGTTTAACGGAAAGATTTTTGCACTTTCTGTAATTCTCATCACATATCTAACAATTGTCCATTTTTCTCAAATAAAGCACTGATCAAATGTCATCTAAAGAGATATTTATACCGAAGATATGCTGTTTAAATCGCTTATTAACATGTTGAAAAACACAGATACTATAATCAAAAGACGGCGTTTCTATCCGAGTACTCGAGTACTCGATCGGAAGGGTGACCGAGTACTCGATTAGTAAAATTGCTGCTCGTTACCATCCCTAATATAAATATATGTTGACTAGCTCCACCAAACACGGTTGTATTTATGGGTGATTGTGTAGGTTGTTGTGTAGCAGTGTTGTCACCCCCAGCATACATACTATCACTAGATACCTGTAAATATATGTGTATATAAATATATGTTGACTAGCCCCACCAAACACGGTTGTATTTATGGGTGATTGTGTAGGTTGTTGTGTGGCAGTGTTGTCACCCCCAGCATACATACTATCACTAGATACCTGTAAATATATGTGTATATAAATATATGTTGACTAGCCCCACCAAACACAGCTGTATTTATGGGTGATTGTGTAGGTTGTTGTGTAGCAGTGTTGTCTCCTCCAGCATACATACTATCACTAGATACCTGTAAATATATGTGTATATAAATATATGTTGACTAGCCCCACCAAACATGGCTGTATTTATGGGTGATTGTGTAGGTTGTTGTGTAGCAGTGTTGTCACCTCCAGCATACATACTATCACCAGATACCTGTAAATATATGTGTATATAAATATATGTTGACTAGCCCCACCAAACACGGCTGTATTTATGGATGATTGTGTAGGTTGTTGTGTAGCAGTATTGTCACCTCCAGCATACATACTATCACCAGATACCTGTAAATATAGTATTATGTGAGAAGGAATCTTGAACAAGAGGCCCAAGAGGGCCTGTATCGCTCCACTGGCTCAGTATTTCAATCAATGAGACGGTTCAAGTATAGATTTTCATAAGGAAATTTGACAGGAAAGCTGATTCCAGAATAGACTTTACCTTGAGAAACCTTATTTCTCAGTGGTAATAAGTATTGTTTGTAAATAGGAAAAGTTATATATCGCTGCTTTTCTGCCAAAAACATGTATCTGCAGCTTAAAACAAGCTGCAGATACAAGGTTTTTGCAGAAAAGCGACAATATGTATATCCCTGTATTTCAACCAAACCTTGTAACCGCAGCTTAACCCTTTTCCAAACTGAAACAAGACCTGGGCTGCGTTCAGTAGACAAAACGTTTTGTCTTACTGGACGCAGGGCTGGTTTTGATGTCCCCGATAGAATAGGCTTGAGAAAACATTTAGGCAATAGAAGAAAATGCTGATAATCAGCACTTTCTCCTTTTGCCTCAATATTTTCTGTGTATTATTGTACTCAGATCCAACCTGCCATATCTTTTTCAGTGAAACTTAGTTAAAGATGAAATTCCAATATATTTTTTGACCCATTACCAAAATGGCAAAATTTGGGGCTTTTCCAAATTCAAAGATATTGCAGACGACAATTTCAAGTGAATGAAATTTAAAATATTTTGGTGTTTTGGCATAGAAAACATTGTGGGAAATGAAGAAATTGCTTGTCACATGCAATTTCTTCATTTTCCGCACTGTTTTTCAAAGCTGTTATCTTTTAGGGAGTCAATGTGTAGTAATGGGTTAAGTCCCGCAACAGATAGATGCTGGACGATGGACGATCATTAAAGCTCATATAATAGCACCTTGTGCTCAGGAGAGCTGAAAACAGGTGTAAATGATACTAATGATGCCAAGGCTTTAGTTTTATGGAAATAAGGCAGAATTTGGCTGGAAATTCTGTATCGTAGGGTTTTCCATCTTAGATTTCCACACAACACAAAATTATCATGGATATGATCTTTTTCATCTCTCTCTTTAAATTGCCGTAAAATGCACAATTTTGATTTATATGACCTTGCCAGATAGTTTTCACTGGTGGTGAACTCGGCCAAAGCGTTGGACATTTTTTCGCGATCATAGTATTTCGTCTGTGTTGTTTTAAATATTGTAACTACGGCTTGGATTAAGCTGTAGTTACGAGATTTTATAACAACACAGACGGTTTGTCTATACAAATTGCTACATCCGGTCTATTTTTAGAACAAATTCATTGTTATTAGAAAAACTATCCAATCAGATCTTTAAACTCACATTTAACTGAAATATCTGTACCTTGTGGTAGCGAAAAATGTCCCTTGCTTTGGCCGAGTTCACCACCAGTGGTTTTTATGTTTAACTTGATTTGGTAGTATAAATAAAACTCAAACACAAGTGTTTCTGTAAATAATGAAGTTTTATTAAAGAATGTTTAAGTAATTGAAATTGTTGTTTACAATAGCATACAATCAATACATATTTTCATTACATAAAAGTTGTTAAATAAACAACTTGCAGAATTCATATTATGCATGTACATGTATTACTTAAAATTTTCAATTAACCCTTTCCCAAATGGCATTGTTTTAGACTTCCAATTTAAAAGCTGCACCAGAAGACAAAATGGAAGGTGATGAAAACAGGTTTTGCACAATATAGCAAAATAAAAATAAATGAATAAATTTATGAAAAAAATGAAGCAAAAGAAGAAAATGCTGATTATCAGCACTCAATGTTTACAGAAGCCTCTTAAATTAGGGACGTCATGAACAAGCTCTTATTTGGGAAAGCGTTAAGTTTCATTACAGCTTATTCATGTTTTTGACAAAAGTAAAATGTTAATTCATCTCAACATTATCTGTTATTCAAACCTTTGTATAACATCTAAATTCAAAAAGCATATTGCTACTATCTGCTGATATTAACCCAGGACAACTTAATTTTTGTCAACAATGTTCTCTATAACTAGGCTGGGGCTCTGAAATGACTTGCCAAAGGCCATACCCACATGGATGGCAGCTTGAATGTAATCCAATCACATCACCCGCAACTTCTCACAAGAAATGAGTTTGGCATTCAAGCTACCATGTCAAGCAGGACCCCATTGTTTAAAATAGAATATGATCATATTTCATGTGTTTTGATCATCATTCTACCCTTTACAGACCGACAAGCCTTTCTGGATTGTCTTGATCTGTTATGAGTGACATCTTCACTATAAATGTACATATATGAGTTTTAGACCTGTAAGCTTTTATTCCAATGATAAAACAAAGTTTTGCAGATTGTACAGCTATATATTAAAATGCCTTTCCATCTATTATATGAAAGAATTGTTCTATGCCATACAAAAACATACTTAAGTGATTATTTCTAAACTATTATAATTAAATTTAAATACATACACATTTACAATGATGTTGCATTAATCCCTTTATATGAATATTTGACTGTCATAATGATATCAGTCCTCTTGTTATTTGAGTAACATATAATAAATAGTTTGTTTTTCTCTCTTTCCCTTGCTATCATCTGTCATGACTTTCATATGATTTATATATAAATGTGGTTATTGTGATATTCTTTGTGCAAAGCACCATTTCCACTTCTAACAAAGTCTATTTGTTAATCTATGACATTGCTATATATATTCATTAAGTATCTTTGAAATATATTCTCCTTTTGGATCAGTACTAGTCTTTGTTTTGATTTTCTAATCATTTCAGAGATTTATTCTAAAACTCGCATAAAACACTAAACTAATATTTTGAATCAAACAATGAATGGTACATGAACTTTTTCAGTAGATCAGCAGTTTTAACAAAAGTAAGACAGTGCTTTACTGAGCTTAGAACAAGTATAATCAAAATAGGAACAAGAGCTCCGCAGAGTGGCGCATATACACCCGAGAGGGGCTTGTTTGTAAAATTTGCCATTTTTTCAATTCAAGGGCAGATAATTCAAAAACGAAACAGGTTATCTGAATTCCGTAAGCGATGTGCACAAATAGACACAATGGAGAATCATTGTGGCAAGTTTGATTAAATTCCAATCAAAACTGTAGGAGAAGTTGCGCACACAAGAAATTGCTAACGGACAGACTGACGGACAGACAGACGACCGGGGCCATAACAATATGAACCTTCAGGCGTATAAAAATATAAATATTTGCTCTATTTGTCACAATAATCTTACCATTGTGCATAATTTTTCACCCTACAGGTCATTAATTTTTTGATGAGTTTTCTTCTCAATACTGAGGTTGATGTGAAATACAAAATTTGTGTAAGTTAGTGTGAACACATTTCGAAATTTAAAGAACATACTGCAATAAATATATATGAGATGTTAATCTACAAATCTCATTTAACTTGTTTTTATACGTGATGAACCATTTGCTAAGCTCTGCACTGCCTTCAGAAAAATTATGCAGAATGGAATAGTAATGTGAGTAAAAAGGTACAGTTGAATTAATGTAAAGTAGCAAGTTCATGTGTAACAGAAAGTAACAAATAGGAATCAATTCTATTAATTAAACAGTGACATAATTTCCGACAAACAATAGTATTTCCTCAGTGTAAATCTAAAAAATTTAACTTAGTCCAAATTCAAAAATGTTGCAGATGACAATTTAAAATGAATGAATCTTACATGTTTGGTCATCTTATGTAGAAAACATTGTGGGAAATGAAGAATTTGGTTTTCACAAGCAATTTCTTCATTTTCCACATGGTTTTCCATGGACATTATCTTCTGGGGAGTCAAAAGGAATCACTGTATGGTAATGGGTTAAAGGTGTAAAATGATCAGTCAACATGTGACTGCAGGCTGATCGTTATGTTAATCTTCTGCCACACAGTTCAGCATATGACAAGGCTTACAGTAGAAATTTCTCTCTTTCTTATTAGATGCTGAAATATGTGTTGAACATGAAGGAAAAAAAATAAGAAAAGAATGTTATATCGCTTGATCATAATTATGTGACCCGCCAAGCTTAACAGTACCTTATGGAAAGTGTGAAAAATATCAAACCTAGCCAGTCTGTGCAAACTAACTAGGATCAATTTTTTTCATTCTAAGGCAATTTCTTGGATATATATATATTTCGTTTCCTTGTTTGTTTTACATGTTCAATAAAATTCCAAATATGACATCTGGTTGATATCTGCTGAATCTCATGTATCTCAAGATTTGGTTAAATGGAAAAACCAGAAGGTCCCTTTCAGTGTGACAGGTCACATATCTTTGTGTCCACCTTTCTGCACCTATAGTGGCCACCCATACCTATATGAACCACCAGCTTTGTCTGCTGAAATAGCAGACAAAGCAAAAAACAATGACGGGTGAGATTTCAAACTGACCTCTTTCATTCAAAATAATATGTAAACTTGTCATTAGCTTCACACAACTCAATATTAATGATTTTTTTTTTAAACTTTATGAAAGATTGACACTGTGATTTGGCACAGCAGAATACACCATCGAATGATCAGACCAGACACATTCTATGACATCAGTGAGAATCAGTGGTATATTACTGTAAATATGATCAATTAAGGAGCCAGAATAATGGGTTGTTTTTGACACTTGTTGACTGCAGTTGAAGAAATCCTGCATAAACCTCTGGATAGTTGTATTCATATCCAATAAATCAATGTTGATATCACCTTGAATAATGAGGTGCTTCCCTTTGAAATGCTTTAAATTTTCAGTTAGAAATTTCTTCAGGTCAGTCACCGAAGATTTAGGAGAGTTGTACAATGTTGCAATGACTATTTCTTTATCTTGCACCAAGAGTTCTACAACAATCATTTCTATGTTTTTCTTTACCACAGAAAAGCTATGAGAAATATGAATGTTGTCCCGCACATAAACGATAATTCCTCTGTGAGGACGAGCATTGCTTACTTGTTTCCCATCTGCTCTAACAATTTGATATCCAGTTCTCTGCACTAAATCGATGGAATCATCTGCAGTTAACCATGTTTCTAATAAGCATAAACAATCTGCAGCTTTGACATTGGGATCTGAAAACAATTCATCCTTATGGCTTCTGTAAGACTGCATATTGTTGAAAAGGCATGTGAAATGAGTGTCACTAGTCATGTAAACTGGAGTGTAACATAGTTTCAATTTCTGTGATTCTCTTAAACGTATCATTTCTTCTTGAACTTTAGTTGACACAGAAATCTTGCTTTCATTCAAGTTTAGAATGTAAAGGCCTTTCAGGGATCTTGATCTACTTATTGCGACATAATGGGCATGGGAAAATACACGTTTTCCATCCATATCTATTACAACCTGACTCAACGTGTCTCCTTGAGATTTATGTACAGTTTTTGCTGTTGACTGGCGCAGAGGGATTTGTATTCTCACAAAAGTTTTTCTCAAATACACAAAGTTCCTCTTTGAATCAAAGATAGGTGTCCATAATGGATTAATAGCACTATGATACAAATGTCTGTACTTTGAACGCCATGATGTTCCGATTTTATCATCATTGAAAGAAACCCACACAATACTTGGTCTAGTAGTATTTTTCTGTCTGTATTCAATTTTATTTATCATACAAGAAGACCCATTTACTAATCCATCATCTACATCAAGGTTAAGACATAGGTCATAAATCATTCCAATAGCTATTCCTACCATCTGACTAAGCCCTGCAGTGTGTGTGGAATCATGTGGCAACTTTGATATTAGTTGTTGTTTAACTGTCACATTGTCATCTCCTAATACATGATCAAGAGCAGGAATGTTTACTTTTTCATTAGTATTATTAAGAAAGCTCCTGACATTGAAATTGTTCACTTTCTCATTGGTATTGAATAAATGTGTTGTATTTTGTGGATAGTCTGTACTAGCAGTATCAGTCAATCTCTTTTTTAGATTTTCAATGTCAACTTGTGTATGATTTCCTTCTCGTAATCTGTTCAAAAGTTCAGCAAATTGCTTGTCTTCCTTTTGCCTCATGATCTCATCCAATTCATGCATTACAATAAAATCCTGCCATAAGTTTGTAGCTAAAGGTCCAAAATTTGTTTTCAAATTCTCAAATATCCAACCATCCATCACTGGTTTCAACTGGAAAAGGTCTCCAATGAATATCATATGCAAGCCACCAAATGGAACATTACTGCCCTTTATTTGTTTTAATCTTTCATTTATGAGTTTAAGCATGTTATTTCCAACCATGGACACTTCATCAATCATAACAACAGACAAGTCTTTATATTTTGTTCGAAGGGTGTTTAAAGTGTCACTATTAAGTGGAGTACAATCATAACCCTGGCTTGCTGGAATGCGGAAAGCTGAATGTAATGTTACCCCATTTATATGAAAAGCAGCTTTACCTGTTGGTGCACAGAGAAGAACTCTACAGTTCTCAGGATTATCACCAGGATTAGATGTCAAGTAACGCTGCAAAGCTTCAAACAATGCACTTACAAGAACAGATTTTCCAACGCCTGCACCACCAGTTAAAAAAACTTTCAACTTTTGTTCATCACGCTTAACAGATTGGAAAACATGAATAAAAAATTCTCTCTGTTTCGTATTCAATGATTTTATCAATTGCCTGTAATCTATGTCTGACATTGTTTTCCTGCGTACACTAATATCTACAGAAGCAACACTTAAACCAACATCTCCAGCAATATCACCTTGTCTCTGATTTTCAGGTCTATCAGGATCAAAGAATATGAAACTTTCACTTTCTTTTGCACCAATATTTGAGTCATCCTGCTCAGACTGCTCTGTGCCTGGGGCAACATCATCAAAATCTTCCTCATTGTGAGCACGCTCCATTGCATCATCTAGTTCATCAGCATTCTTTTCATACTGCAAGGCTTTGTGCTCTATGAAATTTTTAATGGATCTGTACCTTGATAGGTAAGAGTCATGACCTTGTTTCAAATCAATACTTTCATCTCTCCATGAAGTAAATAGAAGCAATCTTTCTCTACAGAACTGTTCGATGTCAATTTTTTTCGAAAATCTTACATATCTTATGACTTTTCTTTGTTTCCTTTCACTTATAACAATTCCATTTTTGAGAACAATTCGACCCCCAGGAATAGAATATTGTCTATCCTCACTTGAATTATAGTCATTTGTGTCTGAGTCAAGCACCTCATCCTCGTTACAATATGTATCCATGTTTTCATTGTTTTCACCTTCATTGGTTTCTTCATTTAATGTTTCAGAAATGTTTTCACCTGAATTTCTTGCAGTGCCTTTGTCAGTGTTGTATTTGATATCAAGCTGGGACACATAGTCTGCTAAACACCAATTTTCAAGTTGTTTTGGTCTTTTAGAATATCTTTTAATGGTATTATCTGCTTCAATATCTGTAGAATTTGAAGATAATTTTTCAAGAGATTCCTTAGACTTAAGTAGGAATGTTCTCTCTTCAGGCAAAGAAGTGTTAATGAAAACAACATCCCTTGAGGCTTTTGTCAATGGCTGTTGTAAAAGTAAGTAGCAGGCTTCCTGGGCACTAACCTCAACACTATTCAAGAATTTATTTCCAATATGTCTAACCTGTTGTCGGAGATCCATATTTCCTCTTCTAGCTTCTTTACATGCCTCATTCATAAGAATACTCATTCCTCTCTGTGCTTTACTAATATATGAAACTATATATACAGCACATGCATATGGATCCAATACAAATTGTAAGTCATGGTTTGCACCCCAAGCGTTTAGAATAGGTTTCATGTATGCATTAATTCTAACCTCACTTAATTTTCTTTTCAGAAAAACCTTTGGACCACTCAATGAGCTTTGGACTGCTTTGATGTAATCATCCTTGCTTACTTTGATCTCAGTAAGGAAATCATCTACCGTAATATTTGTTTCCTTCAACTCATCCAATTTCTTTTGTATTTTGACAAATAAATCTTTGTAATTTTGCTTTTCTTTACAGTCATTTAACGGTTCCAATATAGTTGTGCTTTTCATTGGAGGAATGGGAAAACCAAATCTACAAATAGATTTCTGTTTCTTTCTACAAGACTTGGAATGTTTATGTATCTGTAGTTCTACAAGTTGTTGATCTGGATTTTTCTCACAAGATACATACTTATCTATGAAGGATGTTACTTCATCTAATGAACTTTCATGATATCTAGGAGCCTTTTCAATCCATATTAACATGTGGATGTGAGGTGAACCTCTTTGTTGGAATTCAACACGATAAAAGTAATCTATTATTTTTCCTAATGGGTCATGGGGACTTTTAAGTACAGTGTTTATGAATTCTTGTACTCGGTTGTCAAAATACCTTACACATGTAACTGGATCTTTTTGCACAAGTTTTGTTTTATCAATCCAAGTCAAGTTATCCAATTCTTCCACAGACATTGTTTTTCCATCATTTATCTGAGAGAGCATATTTAGTAGATCATGCCATCTGGTATCTGCCGACGAAAGAGATGTAAACCAAGTAGGTAATCCTAGTTGTCTAATCATTGCAAAAACATCTTTTTTACGGGCTTCAAAATATGGTGGTGAATTCCTTAAACTTCTGAAAATATAAAATCCCTCATCCAATCTCACAACACCTTTAAGATGATTTGTATCAAGCATTTGTGAGGCAGTAAATGTTTTACCTTCTGTTTTACATCTACGCAAAGCAAGATGGACTTTATCAGAAATTTGTTTCAGTTGAACTTTCTTTAACTTAAAGAAGATATTGGGAATATTTGATGCTACTCTGCGATCAATATGCCTCAGTTCTAGCTTGCATGTATCACTATAGTGAATGTGAACATGTTTTTTATCATTTGGACTTCTTCTCTGTCCACAGAAAATTGTAGGAAAAGACAAATATTCTGCATCAGGATCTTGATAAAGGCTGAGTGGTGTTTGACCCTCACCTGGAGCAAAAGTATAAGCGTTGTCTTTATTTGGGTCTGCAGCATCCAGCATAGTGTCACTATTACCAATAACCTTTTCTGTCTCGTCAACTTCACTAAAGTGATCAGAGTCATAATTCACATCATCATTACAATCTAATTCTTCACTTACGCTTTCACCTGTCATTCCAAAGAACTCTTTTACTGTATCACTACAATCTGAAGTAATTGATTGCATCCAGTCATCATCTACTTTAACACCAGATTCTTTATACAGTACACTATGGTTCACTAACCAATGAAGAGCACTTAAAACATGCAGAGGTCTAATATTTTCAGTGAAATCACATTTATTATATGAAAGTTTCTTCTTAAGTTTAACAGGTATTGTATAGTGACTATCTAATGTTCTTGGTAAACTGTGTATAACAGGCTGAATGTCAACCGGGACATTGACAACATTCCCTTTGATGGACAACTGACCTCCTCTTGGTAATTCTCTAATCTGCATAAATGGGATTCTCAAAGAAACTAATCTTTCCTCTAGCTGATGTAAATTCAGTTCCTTTGGCAGTACAGGAAATGCATTTTGATTGAAAACAGACATTGGAGGGACTTTGTTAAGTTTAATTTTTTCATAGCATGTTTTACACAGCCATTCACAATCATCAACAGAGATGTAATTTGTAGAAAATTTTTTAACTGCATCAGAAGAGCATTTAGAATTTAGTTTGTTGAATAACACAACAGAATGTTTAAACCATGTTTGGTTACAGCATGAACAAACATAAACAGGGCCTTTTGAAACATTCTTCTTAAATTTTTCAATGCAGTCGTCTAAGCTGGAACCATATCGCTTTGAACTTTTGTAGCTCTTTTCCTTAATTTTATAATCTAAATTAGACCTTAGACTCTGGCGCTTAGTCTTATTTCTTTCATTTTCTACTATCATATTGAATCTTGATGAACGTTTATTCTGTTTTTTCATCCTTTCTGAATCTTTATACAATTTACTAGAGCGGCACTTGTGCATTGATTTAAGAGTTAACATTCTTTCTTTCTTCTTTCTTTCCTCATTTTGTCTAACTTTTTGCATAGAACCCTTTGCAGGGTGCCCAGCGACTTTAAGTGTCAAAAATATAGGTATGTCCCAAAATTATAGGTATTTATTAGCCAGAAATATAGGATAATATAGGTTGCCTTTACTATGAAGAAAACGCAACTTTAAATGTTTCTCTACCGCCACCACTACCTTCCAGCTCTATTTTGTTAATAAGATGAAAGGAGAAACAGACAAGGTGACCATTAGCTATTACTTTCTGTTCTCAATATTCAGTAACATAAAGGTGTTCGATGAACACCATATCAAGATAAGAGGGCCAAGAAGGCCATTTTCACTCACCTTAAAGAACATTGTGGCTTTGAGGAGATGATTGCATAATCCATTTCATCCCAGACCAATAACTTCCTGCCAATTTTCACTACAGGAAGGCAATGTAAAAAGTTTTGGCAGAGATTCATGTTGCCATGATACATGCAAAATATCAACATAGGGTATCTGACAAAATGATTTGTCACAAAATAATCTGTCAGGGGAAATTTGCACCAGATTTCCCGATAAGTTCTCAAGTTGAAATCAGGTATCCCACAACATTAAGCCAAATTTTATAATACTACGAAATTTTTAAGTCTTTTGACATGGAGGGCCATGAGGCAATTCTGAACATCAATTTTCAGTCATTGATTCAATAATTCAGATGTAGAAGATATATGGCAAATTTCATGGAACCAAAAACTTTGAAGTGCTTTCGTAGAGGGGCCATTAAACAATTCTACACAGAGGCCAAACAGTTAAGGAGTAGGAGATAGTGCAAAATTGCTTTCTTTGTCTCTTCGGAAATCTAATATCCCACAACATAGGGCCAAATTTCATTGCACCACAATAATTTGAAGGATATTGATAAAGGGCCATGGGATGATTTAGGAGTAGAAGACAGTATAAGATTTTCTCCTTTGTCTCTAAATGAAGTCTGATACCGAAAACACAGGGCCAATCTTCATTGTACCTCAATAATTAATTCTACACACCAAATTTCAAAGCTCTAGGCAAAACAGTCCAGGAGAAGATTGCACAAAATTTTTCTTCTCTGTCCTCATATGAAATCCAATACCCAACAACATAGGGCCAGTTTCCATTGTAAAAAATAATTTGTAAAAATATGTATCTTGGTAGAGGCCAGGGTCCTTAGACAATATAACATACCAGTTTCAAAGCCATAGGCCAAATAATTCAGAAAATTGTCCTCCTTTTGTCCATATATATGAAATATGATACCACAGAACTAAGGGCCAATTTTCATGAAACCACAATAATTTGAAGAGTGTATTTCTGTAGTGGACCTTTGGATGATCCTTCATACAAAAATTCAAGACTCTACTTACAGACTATGTGATAACTTAAAGACAGAGAGTTGCACTTAGTTTTGTATGTCACAAGCAAAAATGTCATGACTCTTTCAAGTTATAAACTTCTTTTCCCTGCATTTATGTAAAGAAATCAAAATTCACTTGCCCATATGTAATACTTACATAAAATTATTTGAACACAACTTCACTGTTCATAATGGAAACTTTATCAAACTTATCTACTAAGAAAAAGAGGACAAAAATACATGCAAGCTTCTTCAACAATGATAATTATAATTTTTGACAGGTCTTTCCCTGGCATTTCATTTTGAAAAGGACTCTATATATTGATAGATAATTGTTCACTTCTTAACCATGACAGTTTTGCTTGTGATATACAAAAAACTAAGTATTTAGCCTTTTAAATTCCCCTTGCACATGTACATAATTCACCTTTGTTTGAAAATGCACCAGAGGAGTCCTGCAAACTACTCGGAGGAAGAAGAAAGCTGTTTTTTTCTAAAAGTATCGTTTAAATTTTGCTTTCCCAAGACACAAAAATATAGGTATTTATAGGTATTTGGGGCAAAATGGGTGAAATTATAGGTTTTTATAGGTAAGGTCCAAAAATATAGGAAAATATAGGTATTTATAGGTATTTATAGGTTACTGGGCGCCCTGCCTTTGTCATTGACCTTTCTTTGACTTGCCTTTCTGGATTTTCTCTTGCTTTTTTCTTTGAAATATTTGTCATTGTCCGTTCCTTGACTTGCCTTTCAGGATTTTTTCTTGCTTTTTTCATTGAAGTATTAGTCATAGTCCGTTCCTTGACTTGCCTCTCTGAATCTTGTCTTGCCTTTTTCTTTGAAATACTAGTCATAGTCCGTTCCTTGACTTGCCTTTCTGGATTTTGTCTTGCTTTTTTCATTGAAATACTAGTCATAGTCTGTTCCTTGACTTGCCTTTCTGGATTTTTTCTTGCCTTTCTCTTTGAAATACTAGCCACTAATCTTTCCTTAGATTGTCTTTCAGGATCCTGCCTAATTTTCCTCATATAACTTTTCATATATTCATTTCTTTTTAATCTTTTACGTTCGTGTACAATTTCATAATCTGACCTAACTTCTTGTTTGCGCTTTTGTCTCTCTGCTTGATCCTTGAAATATATGTCAATCAAAGATAATTTCTCAGGTGGACAATTTGTAAATTCAATTTCATTTTTCTTGGATTCAGATTCATGGATTTTTTCTCCTATAACAAATCTAATTGGCATCATGTCAAATTGTTCATTTAGATCGATGTTCATACTTTGATACATTGCATACATGAACATTACCAAATCATCTATTGAAAGAAAAGAAGCTAATAATGATCTTCCATCATCATCTACCAATCCATCAACACCATGTGAATGAGAATCAAATAAACAATATCTACCATCCTGCCTGAAAATTGCAGAACAAACTGAACCAATGATAAATAAAAGATAAGAAGTTGTGTGAAATGCTTCCTTCAAACAACTGTGAAGTGATGACATATGAGTGTTGATAGAACTTTGAATAAATACACCAGATAAAATATTTCCTCTCACAATAGAAACATGTCTATCAAATGCAGTTACAGAACCTGGGATCTCTTCCAAATACAAAAGCAAGCTTTGAAAGTCATTCCTCGCTTTCAGTCCAATCACTATTTCTCTATGTAATCTATCTCCTTCTATTAGAATTTCATCTAGATTTTGTGAAGATGGCAGATGTCTAAGCTCTGTGTATATCATCGAGCATAAGGCATTGGCTGTACATTGTAGATTTCGAGAGGATGGGTCAAACATTTGATTACCTTGATGAAAAGTTCCGAAAATCATTGTGTTGGATTCTGTATCTTCAGCAACAACTTCAGTAGCAAGAACAGTATTACCATCAGCACTAGCATCAATAACAGTGTCAGTAAGTATATCATCTGCAGTATTTGGTAAAGTATCATGAACAGTATCAAGAACAGTATCAAGAACAGTATCAAGAACAGTATCAAGAACAGTATCAAGAACAGTATCAAGAACAGTATCAAGAACAGTTTCAGAACAAATTCCAGACACAGATGGTTTTTGTGGGTGGGCAAGTCCCCCATCTGATATTCCAAAGACGCCCTCCATAGACACAGATGGTTTTTGTGGGTGGGCAAGTCCCCCATCTGATATTCCAAAGACGCCCTCCATAGACACAGATGGCCTTACATCTGTTTCATCCAAAACAGATGAAGGTAAAGGGTGGGATAGGCCCCCATCTGATAGTTCAAAGACACCCGTTAAATCAGCTGTGGTTTTCGTGAGTACATCTCTTCTGGCTCTACTCATTCGCCAATTCTTCTTGCGAGGCATTTTCCTTCTGCAATTAGAAAATATAAACTAAAATGGCAAATTTTCCAGACATTCAAAGACAACTTTTGACATTGTCTGATGACCAGGACCCTGTTTTACAAATGAATTGAAATGTTCATAAAATCATAAGAAAAACAGGGCCCTGGACCATAAAAGCTGCTACATGTGTATGAAGTGTAAATTT
>CAVMGG010000758.1:0-24958 GCA_963680895.1 Fragum sueziense
GATTGATATTGATATCAGAATCAAGTCTTGTTTAGGAAAGGGTATAACAAGCGAATTTTGGCATACTTGCATGAGCACGTGGTCACTTGTCCGCTGCTTTGACAAACAGTCAGATTCGGTATTAAATACAATTTTAAAAGTTTTTTCTTCTTATTTTAGATATGTCTGTGATTAAATCACTCGCATATTTAACAAACAATGCAATATTTTATTGACTCAGTGACAATTAGTGGCTTGGGCCCAATCAAGTACAACAGAATAATTACATATTTTTTTACATGTGCATATCTAAAATATCCATAATCTGAATCATGTATAGAATAAGTTTGCAATGTGAATGACTATCTTAGTATCCATCAGATGATCACCAAATCAATACAAATTGCACTTAACTTTAGATTCAGCAACATGAGAATAATACCCATCTTATAAATATAAATATACCCATTGAAAGTTTTCTTGGTAACATTAAGGATTTTTTTTCCACCCAAATAAATGTTTTTCTTTAAACAAATAATCTGTTATGTTTACATAGTAAAATTACATTAACATGCTAATTAATTGCAGAAACTTAACTTGGGATATGTGTATGTTTAAATAAGGACCATAATGTTTTAAAACATTTAATAAGCTGGTAATGATACTCTAACAATGATCCTTAACGAATAGTAATCAGAATCGTTAGGAATCGGATTCGATTAAAAAGAATCGAGTAGGAATCGGAATCGGTTAAATTCTAACGGTGCTCATCCCTACTGTGTACATTGGGCCCCTCAGAAGTAGGAAACACAATACAGTTGCAAGCCAGTTTTATTGGGCCTCTACAACTATATAAATGATTGTCATAAATAATTTTTTATGCCCCCATATTGACAGATACGAGGCATATTGTTTTACTCATGTCCGTCTGTCTGTCCATCTGTCTGTCCATCTGCCTGTCTGTCCAAAAACTTAACATTTGCCTTTTCTCCAAAAGTATTTCACATACATTTAGCCCAAATTTAGTATGCAACTTCCTTTCAATGATATCTACCTGTTCCATGCAATTTGACCTTCCTCAAGGTCATCTTTAAACCCGTATCAACCCTTTACACGAAACTTAAACATTTTAGAAAAATGGCCATTTTGGGGGCATTCGTGTTCACAAACACATCTTGTTTTGTTTTGTATGTTACATACAGTTTGATCCTTGTAGAAATATCATTATATTGATGATCTTATTATGACTTAAACTGTCTCTTCTGTCTACGAATTTTTTGTTTATTTCTCTTTCAAAATTGTAGACCATTTCTGGTGATTGTTTTGGCCAGGGAAGCAGATCGGGTACAATGCAGAGAAAAGTGAAAGAAAACTTGCCTCCTCGCCCAGAATCAGCTAGAAAAAGGTATTACAGTACAGCTCGCGCGTTTTTTGCCAATAACACTGGCCCACTGTGGACAAAAATTTGGGTAGAAAATTGAGGCGATTTGAGTGGAAAATTGCGGGGATTCCACCCGAAATCCAATTGTGGTGATGCGGGCAAATAGGCAAAAACGTGAGAGCTGTACTTTATTTAACAGAGCAACAGATAAGAGAATTTCTAAATTTGTAATAAAATTTCAAATGAAAAACTCATGGTGTGGATACTCTTTAATTTGAATTGCCTCCACTGGACAATTTTTCAAAGAGTACCCACAAAATAGGATTTGAGGGACAATGAAGAAAATATTATATTTTGAAAAGCTAAATATTATTATCAGTAGCTCAAAAGAAAATGTTGCATATATTCCATTTTTAGCTCCACTGGCCTTCAGGCCAGCGGGCTATTGTCATGGCGCTGTGTCCGTCGTGCGTGCGTGCGTCCGTCCGTCCGGTCGTCAACTTTTTTTTAGCTCACCTGAGCTCAACGAGCTCAAGGGAAGCTCTTAGGGTCAGTCACTCTCCGGCGTCCGTCGTCCGTTGTGCGTTGTGCGTCGTGCGTCGTCAACAATTTCTTTAAACATCTTCTCCTCCTTAACCACTGGGCCAATTCTTTCAAAACTTGGCAGAAATGTTCTTGGGAGGCCCTTTTCAAAACTTGTTCGTGAATTTTTGATTTGTCAAAAAATGTGGGCGTGGCAGGGCGGGGCTTATCAGACTTAGAGAAATCATTAGATAATTCTTCAAAAATCTTCTCCTCCTTAACCACTGGGCCAATCCTTTCCAAAGTTGGCAGAAATGTTTCTTGGGTAACCCTTTTCAAAACGCGTTTATGAATTTTTGATTCGTCAAAAATTGTGGGCGTGGCAGGGCGGGGCTGATCAGATTTCGAGAAATCATTAGATAATTCTTCAAAAATCTTCTCCTCCTTAACCACTGGGCCAATTCTTTCCAAACTTGGCAGAAATGTTTCTTGGGTGACCCTTTTCAAAACTTGTTCGTGAATTTTTGATTCGTCAAAAATTGTGGGCGTGGCAGGGCGGGGCTTATCAGACTTAGAAAAATCATGTGAAAAATCTTTAAAAAATCAATTATCAGGCCAATTTGAACCAAGCTTTGCAGAAATGTACCTTGAGTGACTGCTTTCAACACATGCTCATGAATTTTTGATTGGGTAAAAATTGTAGGCGTGGCAGGGCGGCGTTTATAAGACTTCGAGAAATCGTTAGATAATTCTTCAAAAATCTTCTTCTCCTTAACCACTTGGCCACTTCTTTCCAAACTTGGCAGGAATGTTTCTTGGGTGACCATTTTCAAAACTTGTTCGTGAATTTTTGATTCGTCAAAAATTGTGGGCGTGGCAGGGCGGGGCTTATCAGACTTAGTAAATCATGTGAAAAATCTTTAAAAATCAATTATCATGCCAATTTGAACCAAGCTTTGCAGAAATGTACCTTGAGTGACTGTTTTCAACACATGCTCATCAATTTTTGATTAGGTGAAAATTGTAGGCGTGGCAGGGCGGGGTTTATAAGACTTCGAAAAATTGTTAGATAATTCTTCAAAAATCTTCTTCTCTTTAACCACTTGGCCAATTCTAACCAAACTTGGCAGGAATGTTCCTTTGGTGACCTTTTTAGCTCACCTGAGCTCAACGAGCTCAAGGGGAGCTCTTAGGGTCAGTCACTCTCCGTCGTCCGTCGTGCGTCGTCAACAATTTCTTTAAACATCTTCTCCTCCTTAACCACTGGGCCAATTCTTTCAAAACTTGGCAGAAATGTTCCTTGGGAGGCCCTTTTCAAAACTTGTTCGTGAATTTCTGATTTGTCAAAAAATGTGGGCGGGGCAGGGCGGGGCTTATCAGACTTCGAGAAATTGTTAGATAATTCTTCAAAAATCTTCTCCTCCTTAACCACTGGGCCAATTCTTTCCAAACTTGGCAGAGATGTTTCTTGGGTGACCCTTTTCAAAACTTGTTCGTGAATTTTTGATTCGTCAAAAATTGTGGGCGTGGCAGGGCGGGGCTTATAAGACTTCGAGAAATCATTAGATAATTCTTCAAAAATCTTCTCCTCCTTAACAACTGGGCCAATTCTTTCCAAACTTGCAAGAAATGTTTCTTGGGTGACCCTTTTCAAATCTTGTTCGTGAATTTTTGATTTATCAAAAATTGTGGGTGTGGCAGGGCGGGGCTTATCAGACTTCGAGAAATCATTAGATAATTCTTCAAAAATCTTCTCCTCCTTAACCACTGGGCCAATTCTTTCCAAACCTGGCTGAAATGTTTCTTGGGTAACCCTTTTCAAAACTTGTTCGTGAATTTTTGATTCGTCAAAAATTGTGGGCGGGGCAGGGCGGGACTTATCAGACTTCGAGAAATCATTAGATAATTCTTCAAAACTCTTCTCCTCCTTAACCACTGGGCCAATTCTTTCCAAACTTAGCAGAGATGTTTCTTGGGTGACCCTTTTCAAAATTTGTTCGTGAATTTTTTATTCGTCAAAAATTGTGGGCGTGGCAGGGCGGGGCTTATCAGACTTCGAGAAATCGTTAGATAATTAGTCCCCTACCGGTGTTCACACCGGAGGGGACTATAGGTTTGCCCTCCGTCTGTCCGTCCGTCCGTCTGTCCGTCCGTCCGTCCGTCCGTCTGTCCGCTCAAATCTGGATCCCGCGATAACTTAATAACTAAGCAAGCGTTTTTGATGAAAGTTGGTATATGACTAGATGGCAATGTGTAGATTATGCACATCATTTTATTTTTGTTTTTCGACTTAAATTGAGGTTGCTATGGTTACAGAAATAGTGAAAATATGGCCAAAAATGGGATCCTGCGATAAGATAATAACTAAGCAAGCTAGTTTGATGAGACTTGGTATATGACTATATGGCAATGTGTAGATTATGCACATCATTTTATTTTTGTTTTTAGACTAAAATTGTTGTTGCTATGGTTACGGAAATAGTGAAAATATGGCAAAAAATATTGGATCCTGCGATAAGTTAATAAGTAAGCAAGCTAATTTGATGAGACTTGGTATATGACTAGATGGCAATGTGTAGATTATGCACATCATTTTATCTTTGTTCTTTGACGAAAAGTGCGGTTGCTATGGTAACGGAAATAGTGAAAATATGGCAAAAAATGGATCCTGCAATAACTTAATCCGTCCGTCTGTCCGTCTGTCCGTCTGTCCGCTCAAATCTGGATCCCGCGATAACTTAATAACTAAGCAAGCGTTTTTGATGAAAGTTGGTATATGACTAGATGGCAATGTGTAGATTATGCACATCATTTTATTTTTGTTTTTCGACTTAAATTGAGGTTGCTATGGTTACAGAAATAGTGAAAATATGGCCAAAATGGGATCCTGCGATAAGATAATAACTAAGCAAGCTAGTTTGATGAGACTTGGTATATGACTATATGGCAATGTGTAGATTATGCACATCATTTTATTTTTGTTTTTAGACTAAAATTGTTGTTGCTATGGTTACGGAAATAGTGAAAATATGGCAAAAAATATTGGATCCTGCGATAAGTTAATAAGTAAGCAAGCTAATTTGATGAGACTTGGTATATGACTAGATGGCAATGTGTAGATTATGCACATCATTTTATCTTTGTTCTTTGACGAAAAGTGCGGTTGCTATGGTAACGGAAATAGTGAAAATATGGCAAAAAATGGATCCTGCAATAACTTAATAACTAAGCAAGCTAACTTGATGAAACCTGTTTTAAAATGTAAAAAAAATTATAAGCCATGTTAGTCAGGGTGGTGATGCAGCAGTATTAATCACCTCCAGTTGGGCATAACATTTCATATGTTTGACAATTATACTAACCCAAAGAGCCAACGCAACACGAACTTTAAATTACAATATTTTGATTATTGAACATGGGAATTCGTTGATATTGACTTCATTTTGACCGCTGTCCATTATGAAATCATCAGGAAAAACAAATGGGTCTAAATCGATTCCGTAACGCACATAACGTTACAAACGTAACGCAGGGGTGTGTTTCAAAAATGGAACCCAGATCCGTATCTCGTGTGTCCTCCTGTAGCATTGAACACAGCAACACATATCTGTGACATCGAACGTAAGTAACGTCGACAAACGTTTATAGGAATATTCTGTCACTCTTGAAGTAATGTTTGCCCTATTTGACGCAAGGTCTCTGTTTGGACTGGGCGTTGACGTAAACGCATGCCAAGCAGGTTCCAAATTTGGTCAGATGGTCAGATTACCACTTTTGGGCGTTGCACCACTGGAGACAGACTCATGTGTTCATAGGTAGTAAATTGTGACCCACATAAGGACGTCGAGGTCGGAGCCCATGTTTACGTAACCTGTTACGTGTCTGCGCACTTATACGGCGACCGTGGTTCCCAACAGTAACTGTTGCAGCAACCTTTTTGTTGCAAGCCGAAACCGGTCTCTGGGATTTTGGGTTCTCAACCTATTGTCCTGTACCTTGGTAGTTACACGACTTCTGAAGGCTCTTGACATGTCATAAACAGTACCGGAAACGTCAAAACAAACGTAAGCAAGAAAAGTAAATGACCTTGAAAATAACAAAAAAAAAATGGAATTATTGACCCAAATGGAACTTCTAACACATTCAGACATGATTAATGAGTAAGATTAATTGAACTTACTGGTTTGCTGAAACTTCCTCTATAGTCATGCTATCGTAGACCACGCAAAGTCCAATATGCGCGTTAACAACAGTCAGCCAGGAGCGATCCAATCACCTACGCATTTCGGGACAATGCTTAATTGTGGCATTTTTGTCTATCGCTAAACATTTTTTTTACCTAATCTTACCTGGCTATTTTGTGACTTTCCAAAACTGCACGTGCGCTGGTTTATTACACGCACTGATGCACGTGCAGCACGAATATAGGGTTTTGAACCAAGGACTCTGTGTTCAGCGAAGCATAACAATTCTTGCGTTCTTTTTATGCGGACAATAAAATCACTATATAGAACAATAAAATCTGAAGTTTCGTTGTTTTATCATATCCCATTAAAATGTTACAACAAAAAATCTTGTTGCGTTGGCAGTTTGGGTTAGTATATTTTGATGACTTGTTCATCTTAACCCTTTCCCAAACAAGACCTGGTTTTGACGTCCCTAATAGAAAAGGCTTGGGAAAACATTGAAACAAAAGAAGAAACTGCTGATAACCAGCAGTTTCTCCTTTTGTCTCAATATTTTCTATGCCATACTTTACACAAATCCTATCTTTAATAACACCCATTTTGTCATTTCTCACTGTTTTTGAAGTTGATCACCCTAAAAGTTGGTCGTTTGGGAAAGGGTTAATCTATTATTGATAACCATATTGAGTCAATGTGAAGCCGGTAGGGGACTTTATGTGTTGCATACAACACCAGATACTTGTTCTTCAAAAATCTTCTCCTCCTTAACAACTGGGCCAATTCTTTCCAAACTTGGCAGAAATGTTTCTTGGGTGACCATTTTCAAAACTTGTTCGTGAATTTTTGATTCGTCAAAAATTGTGGGCGTGGCAGGGCGGGGCTTATCAGACTTAGAAAAATCATGTGAAAAATCTTTAAAAATCAATTATCAGGCCAATTTGAACCAAGCTTGGCAGAATTGTCCCTTGAGTGACTGTTTTCAACACATGCTCATGAATTTTTGATTGGGTGAAAATTGTAGGCGTGGCAGGGCGGGGTTTATAAGACTTCGAGAAATCGTTAGATAATTCTTCAAAAATATTTTCTTCTCCTTAACCACTTGGCCAATTCTAACCAAACTTGGCAGGAATGTTACTTTGGTGACCTTTTTAGCTCACCTGAGCAACATGCTCAAGGTGAGCTTTTGTGATCACCATGTGTCCGGCGTGCGTCGTGCGTCGGAAGTCGTCAATAATTTCTTTAAACATCTTCTCCTCCTTAACCACTGGGCCAATCCTAACCAAACTTGGCAGGCATGTTCCCTGGGTGACCCTTTTCAAAACTTGTTTTCAGATTTTTGATTCGTCAAAAAATGTGGGCGTGGCAGGGCGGGGCTTATCAGACTTAGAGAAATTGTTAGATAATTCTTCAAAAATCTTCTTCTCCTTAACCATTGAGTCAATTTCTACCAAAGTTGGCAGAAATGTTCGTTGGGTGACCCTTTTCAAAACTTGTTTTCAAATTTTTGATTCGTCAAAAAATGTGGGTATGGCAGGGCGGGGCTTATCAGACTTAGATAAATTGTTAAATAATTCTTCAAAAATCTTCTTCTCCTTAACCATTGAGTCAATTTCTACCAAAGTTGGCAGAAATGTTCGTTGGGTGACCCTTTTCAAAACTTGTTTTCAAATTTTTGATTCGTCAAAAAATGTGGGTGTGGCAGGGCGGGGCTTATCAGACTTAGAGAAATTGTTAAATAATTCTTCAAAAATCTTCTTTTCCTTAACCATTGAGTCAATTTCTACCAAAGTTGGCAGAAATGTTCGTTGGGTGACCCTTTTCAAAACTTGTTTTCAAATTTTTGATTCGTCAAAAAATGTAGGCGTGGCAGGGCGGGGCTTATCAGACTTAGAGAAATTGTTACATAATTCTTCAAAAATCTTCTTCTCCTTAACCATTGAGTCGAGTTTTACCAAAATTGGCAGAGATGTTCCTTTGGTGACCCTTTTCAAAACTTGTTTTCAAATTTTTGATTCGTCAAAAAATGTTGGCGTGGCAGGGCGGGGCTTATCAGACTTAGAGAAATTATTAAATAATTCTTCAAAAATCTTCTTCTCCTTAACCATCATGTCAATTTTTACCAAAGTTGGCAGAAATGTTCCTTGGGTGACCCTTTTCAAAACTTATTTTCACATTTTTGATTCGTCAAAAAATGTGGGCGTGGCAGAGCGGGGCTTATCAGAATTTGAGAAATTGTTAGATAATTCTTTAAAAATCAAATGTTTATCCAATTAGTACCAATATTGGCTGGAATGTTTCTTGAGTGACTGTCTTCACTGTGTGTCGAGAAATTTTTGATTCGTCAAAAAATGAGGGCATGGCAGGGCGGGGCTTATCAGACTTAGAGAAAATTGTTACATAATTCTTCAAAAATCTTCTTTTCCTTAACCAATGAGTCAATTTTTACCAAAATTGGCAGAAATGTTCCTTTGGTGACCCTTTGCAAAGCTTGTTTTCAAATTTTTCATTCGTCAAAAAATGTGGGCAGGCAGGGCGGGGCTCATCAGACTTAGAGAAATCATGAAAAAAATCTTTAAAAATCAACCATTGGTCAAATTTGAAGTAAACTTGGCAGATCTGTTTCTTGAGTGACTGTTTTCAATGTGTGTTCATGAATTTTTTTATTTGTCAAAAAATATAGGCATGGCAGGGCGGGGCTTATCAGACTTGGAGAAATCATTAAACAATTCTTTGAAAATTTTCTTCTCCTTAACCGTTGGACCAAATTATACCAAATTATTCAGGAATGTTCCTTAAGTACCCCTTTTTATTTTTATTACAAATTTCTGATTCGTAAAAAATGTGGACATGGCAGGGTGGGACTTATTCGACTAGGAGAAATGATAAGAAAAATCAACTCTTGGGCCAATTTGTACCAGGGATGTTGCTTGAGTGACTCTTTGTAACAATAATATTGTTTGTGAATTTGTGATTTGTTAAAAAAAATGAGTATGGCAGGGTAGGGCTTATCAAACTTAAAAAAGTCGTACAGAAATTCTTCAAAAATCATTTAATGGGCCAATTTAAACCAAGTATAGCAAAATGCTCATTGAGTTACTCTTTTCAAACACTTTGTTGTAAATTTTTGACAGGTTAATAAATGTTGATGAGGCAAGGAGGGGCTTAAAATATTAAGCATATTAATACTTGTAATGTATCATTCTGATGTTTCAAAATTTAATTGTAAAAGTTAAATCTTGGTTATAAAAATCAAACTGGAACAGCACATGATATTCAATATTTAAGATGTCACTACATGCAATATGATTGAATACTAATATGACTTCATTGCATTCATTGGAAATTATGAAACTTTATTAACAATCATTTGATACGACTTATATATTTGTTCACAACAAAATTTATATCATACACAATCAAATACAGGAAGAACTCAGGTGAGCGATATCAGTGCCTTTGAGGCACTCTTGTTTTAAAAATCTTCTCCTCAGAAACCACTTGATGGATTTCGATCAAACTTCACAGGAATGATCCCTAGGTGGTCCTTTATCAGATTCCTAAATTTAATTCTGATTGAACAAGAAAGTCTGAAGTTATCTGCCCTTGAATTAAAAAAATGGCTGTTTTGACTTTGTTTTCACTCTAGCCACTACAAATATTCATCAATCAAAATAAAACTTGGTCAGAATTTTGGTGCTGATAAGATCTTGCCTCAGTGCAATTTTCAGCCTGATCTGAATATTATGTCTTGAGTTATGTGCCCTTGAAATTGGCAAAATTACCATTTTTGACCTTATTTTTACTCAAACAACCATAAATATCCACCAATCAACACGAAACTTTCACGTAATCTTACTGGCTATAAGACCTTGCATGTGTGTAATTTTCAGCTTCATAGGAATCTTAAAACATGATTTTTCTGCCCTTGAATTTGACAAAATTGCTGTTTTCGACTTGATTTTACACTCTTTGCATCCACAAATATTGAACAATCAAGTCAAAACTTAAACAAGATGTAGGTGAAGTTAAGATCTTGCTTTAGTGTGATTCTTAGCTAGATAGGAATATAAAATCCTCAGTTATATGCCTTTCAATTTGACAAAATTGCTAATTGTGACTTTTTTTCACTCTAACAGCCAAACTCACTCTTTAAGACAAAGCTTGGTAACCAATTGATCTTTTATGAATGTGTTTTCAGCTTTCTAGTTACTATGTAATTGCTTTAAGAGCAACAAGTTTTGAAAAATTTAGTCAAAACTTGGACTTGATATGACAAGAAATTCAGGTTTCACCAGCCATTTGCATTAATTTTGGAATATGGTATTTCCCCAAATCTATTTTTAGCTCAAGATCTATTTTTAGAAATATGAAATATTTTGGAGTAATCAATGGTCTGTTAATTTAGATCTGTTTGGAAGATGGAAAATTTTAATTTCTAGTATCATCCTAAGCTGGAATGTTCTACCATTTCCTTTTACCCTTTCTCAAATGGCAAACATATAGTTTTACTTTCTTTGCTTGAAGAACCAAAAATTTTGAACAATCTAGTTTTGTAAAGTTCTTTTTGCTCTATGAAACACAAGCATTGAACAATCTATTCAAAACTTGGATTAAATATTACATGAAACTCAGGCCTGTGGAGCGACTCAAGACCTTCAGGTCTTCTAGTTATTCACCTTTCAGGGTGTGGCTAAGCAAAGAGGTTAATCAATGGGTTTACTTCTCAATATATTGGTTATCAGAGTTCCCATTCACGCACATATGTGCGTAATTCACGTACAGAAAAGAAAACTCACACACACAAATTCTGGGTAAAGGGTGCATTCACGCACTGAATTCATATACTAAAGGAAAAAAGAAACGCAACAAAAAATTTATTTGAATTTGTTTTTCTCAAAATCACCCCCATTCGAGTACTTTTTTCAATACATAGTAAAACTTCACTATTTGTCCTTCCTTGTGTCAAAATTTCATCAAGGTCACAGGTTCTACGTTTCATCAATATGCGTTTAAATTAGAGCTGTTTGGCCTCAACGTTAAATGCGTTCTTGCAAGCAATCCAAACTGAGGTTCGCGATTCCTGGCTGAAATTTTATTGCTGTACTGTCAATGAATAGCATCAACAGATTTTCTCGATAAGAGAATTCGTTTCCGTTGTTAAAATGAGCTAACGTTATGGTCCTGACGTCATGACGTTAGACTTTGACGACCGCTTTTTCGACGACTGGCAGTTGTTCTGTTTGTTCTAAGACGTTATCTCAAGCAATATTTTGTCAACCGATGTACACCAAAGTCAGCAGCAATCGCGGGTTGAGATGTTCCATTAGTAAACATCACAATTTGCTACCGGACGACGTCTTTAAATGAATCACATAATGAAATGAGGGATAAAATCCAAACGAATTTTTTTGCCTTTTGTCGAGTCGACGTGCATCTACACAAATCAAAAGAGTTTTATGTAAAGTTTGGATATTTAAAGGTTTGCATGTGAGAAACGCATAAACGTCTATTTTGACGTTATCTCACACGTAAGACATGATCTAACGTAAACACAAAGATCAATATCAAGATAAAGTTCCAAGTAATAATCAGTGACAACTTTGACTCAATAACATTAAAGAATTAAGAGAAATAACAAAAAATAGTTGTTGCGTTTCTTCTTTCCTCTAGTATAGAATGGAAACTGCTTTAAAACATATTTTTCATGAAAAGATTCTCTGTTTGACAGGAAAAGATATTTCCAAGTCAGCGAAAATATATTTTTTAGTTGAAATTGGTTAAGTAACAATGTTTTGCCCTTTCAGCGTATAACTTTATTGTTTACATACACAATGTAATTTTCACAATGAGTAATTATTATGAGCACTCTGTTTAGCAGTTTTGAAAGACACTCGCTAATTGGCTTGAATAAACCAATCAACAAGCATATCTCATCAGTATAAACTATTTCATTATTATGTCAAAACCATGCTGTCTGCTTGCTGTAGAAATAATTGAAACTGAAAAGTCAAACAAAATAATTTTTTTGTTTTTTTCCAAATAGTAAGCATTACAGCTACTGAAAAATGGATGTAAGTGACAACTTGTGTTAATGATGTTCGCTGATTGAGTTTAGATGCAAGTTCAAAAAGGTAAAATGGTTTGAGGAATGCTAGATCTGTTTCTGATCATTTCAACAAAACTCTGAAATTCTAACACCTGTCACTCGCCATTGTTTAGCTGAATCATTACCACACAATGGAAAATAGCCTTTTTTTTTAAAAAAAAAAGAAGTAACATTTTAGTGCACCCCCAGTTTTCATTTTGCACTCCCAACTTTTTACTCCAGGGAGTGCATGCACTCCCCAAAAAAATTTTGAGTGGGAACTCTGGTTATTATAAGTGAAAATTGTGCAGCACGAGCATGAACACATTTCGAAATTGAAAGAACGTGCGATTGTAAAATGTGTTGTTATAAAACCTCGTAACTACAGCTTGATTCACGCTGTAGTTATAATGTTTTGTAATAATACTGACGATTTACCGCTAATGGAAAAGGCTGTTTCTATCAAGTTTCAATATATTGAACCGTTTATTAGGCTCCGCCCTGTCTCCCAATTAAGGGGGAATGCTCCAGTTTTTCGGAACACTCGGTCATTACTGTAGTAAACTAAATGTTTCGTACCAATATGTTTCGCTACCATATTTTCAATAATATAACACACCATTACAATTTACCATTTTCGACGGTAAAAGTGTATTTATCATGGGAAACTGATTTCCTCAGGATGGAAATCGATTATTTAGAGCAAGACAGTCGTAAGTGTGTATGCAGATAGCACTGTTTTGCGTCATTTTATTCATGTGTATCTGATAAAAATTGCTGTAACTCACTAATAAGTGCGCTGACCTATACATTTTCTTTTTGAATTATTACCAGGACATGTTGCTTAATACAATGAGGGAGTTTTATCAAATTCTATTATGTAGAACTTGAAATATTTCCAAAAATATGCAAATTTTGACACAAAACACTCCAGCTTCGTTGATCTAACTGAACACGTGAGCATGCTGTTTTATACATTTACGCGTTTATAATCGCACATATTTTGGGTTTTCTGTTCTTATCAAATGTAATCCGTTTTTGGGACTAAACGATGAATATACAGCATTTCATTAGCATTTTAGTGACCTTGGACAGGTGCAAGAAATTGTGCATTTTTTCGATGTAGGGGTATGTGATACGAATGCCTATACAATTCAAACAAGATCGCTGACCATCCATTTTTATCTTATTTTTCAATTGGTAATAATATGTAATTTCAACATACAAAATATAAATAAATTCTATTATTGGGAAAAAATTTAGGAAACTGGAGCATTCCCCCTTAAAAACATAATATATTAAACTACCCAGTACTTATTTCCTTCATTTTGCTTGATTATTTTCCAAAGTTTTCCATTGGTTTTTAGCTCCACTGGCCGAAGGCCAGCGGGGCTTATGTCATGGCCCTGCGTCCGTCGTGCGTCCGTCCGTGCGTCCGTCCGTGCGTGCGTGCGTAAACAATTTTCAAACATCTTCTTCTCCAAAACTACTGGACCAATTTCAACCAAACTTCACCCGAATCATCCTTGCATGAATCTCTACCAAATTTCTTCAAAAAATTTAAATCCGTGCAGAACTTGAATTTTAATTAATTTAAGTTTAAATTTTCGAAAAATCTTTAAGAATTCTTCTTCTCCAAAACTACTGGACCAATTTCAACCAAACTTCACAGAAATCTTTCTTGCATGAGTCTCTACCAAATTCCTTCAAAAAATTAAAATCCGCGCAGAACTTGAATTTTAATTAATTTAATTGATTTAAATTTTCGAAAAATCTTTAAAAATTCTTCTTCTCCAAAACTACCGGACCAATTTCAAACAAACTTCACACGAACCATCCTTGCATGAATTTATACCAAATTCCTTCAAAAGAATAAAATCTATGCAGAACTTGAATTTTAGTTAATTTAATTGAATTGAATTTTCGAAAAATCTTTAAAAATTCTTCTTCCCCAAAACTACTGGACCAATTTCAACCAAACTTCACAGAAATCTTCCTTGCATGAATCTCTACTAAATTCCTTTAAAAGAATAAAATCTGCGCAGAACTTGAATTTTGAATAATTTAATTGTTTTAAATTTTCGAAAAATCTTTAAAAAAATTTCTTCTCCAAAACAACTGGACCAATTTCAACCAAACTTTACAGAAATGTTCCTTGCATTAATCTCTTCATAGTTCCTTCAAAAAAATAAATTCTATGTAGAATTTAAATTTTAATTTATTTAATTAAATTAAATTTTCGAAAAATCTTTAAAAATTCTTCTTCTCCAAAACTAATGGACCAATTTCAACCAAACTTTACAGAAATGTTCCTTGCATTAATCTCTTCTCAATTCCTTCAAAAAAAAAAAAATTCTATGTAGAACTTAAATTTTGATTAATTAAATCAAATTTTCGAAAAATCTTTTTTTCCAAAACTACTGGACCAATTTTAACCAAACTTCACACGAATCTTCTTTGCATTTATCTCCTCCAAATTCCTTAAAAAAATAATTTCCGTGTAGAACTTGAATTTAAATAAATTTAATTAAATTCAATTTTCGAAAAATTGTTATCTTCTTCTTCAAAACTACAGGACCAATTTTAACCAAACTTCACAGGAATCTTCCTTGCATGTATCTCTTCCAAATTCCTTCACAATTGGATGAAAAGCTTGGCTGTTGTGGGCTAGGCTTTTTTTGCTATATATGAAACAGTGTAATTTTAAGAAAATTTTTAAAACATTTATGCTCCTTAATCACTAATTGGATTTCATTCTGGTGTAGCATGAATCTTCTTTGAATAGACCTCTATTGTATTCCTTCAAGAAGTTCGTAGTCTAAAATTATGTCTAAAAGCCAGTGGAGCGATACAGGGCCATCTTGGCCCTCTTGTTAAAAAGAAATATTAGTTCATCGGTAGACTTAGAAGGTTTAGAATTCCGCGTAAATAGGGTTAATTTCCTAATTATATTTTTAGCTCACCTGAGCACGAAGTGCACGAGGGGAGCTATTGTGGTCACTCACTGTCCGTCGTCCGTCTGTCCATCTGTCCGTCCACAATTTCTTCAAACATCTTCTTCTCCAAAACTAACAGGCCAATTTTGACCAAACTTGGCAGGAATGTTCCTTGAGTAACCCTTCTCAAAATTGTTCGCGGATTTTTGATTCGTCAAAAAATGTGGGCGTGGCAGGGCGGGGCTTATCGCACTTAGAGAAATCCTAAGAAAATTCTTTAAAAATCAACCATTGTTCCAATTTGAACCAAACTTGGCAGAATTGTTCCTTGAGTGACCCTTCTCAAAACTTGTTCTCAGATTCTTGATTTGTCAAAAAACGTGGCCGTGGCAGGGAGAAAGGGGCTTTTCAGACTTAGAAAAACCATAAGAAAATTCTTTAAAAATCAACCATTGTTCCAATTTGAACCAAACTTGGCAGAATTGTTTCTTGAGTGACCCTTCTCAAAAATTGTTCTCAAATTTTTGATTCGTAAAAAAACGTAGCCGTGGCAGGGAGAAAGGGGCTTATCAGACTTAGAAAAATCATAAGAAAATTCTTTAAAAATCAACCATTGTTCCAATTTGAACCAAACTTGGCAGAATTGTTCCTTGAGTGACCCTTCTCAAAACTTGTTCTCAAATTTTTGATTCGTCAAAAAACGTAGCCGTGGCAGGGAGAAAGGGGCTTATCAGACTTAGAAAAATCATAAGAAAATTCTTTAAAAATCAACCATTGTTCCAATTTGAACCAAACTTGGCAGAATTGTTCCTTGAGTGACCCTTCTCAAAACTTCTTCTCAAGTTTTTGATTCGTCTAAAAACGTAGCCGTGGCAGGGAGAAAGGGGCTTATCAGACTTAGAGAAATCATAAGAAAATTCTTTAAAAATCAACCAATGGGCCAATTTGAAGCAGACTTTGCAGGAATGTTCTTTGCGTCTCTCTTTTCAAAATTGATTCACAAATTTTTACATTTGTCAAAAAATGAGGGCGTGGCAGGGAGGAAGGGGCTTATCAGCCTTAGAGAAATCATAAGAAAATTCTTTAAAAATCAACCAATGGGCCAATTTGAACCAAACTTTGCAGAATTGTTCCTTGAGTGACCCTTTTCAACATTTGTTCACAAATTTTTACATTTGTCAAAAAATGTGGGTGTGGCAGGGTGGGGCTTATCTAACCAAGAGAAATTGTTAAAAAATTCTTCAAAAATCTTCTTCTCCTTAACCCATTACCACACAGTGACTCTTTTTGACTCCTCATAAGATAATGCCTTTGGAAAACATTGTGGAAAATGAAGAAATTGCTTGTGACAAGCAATTTCTTCATTTCCCACAATGTTTTCTACCAAAAAAGACCAAAATATCTTTAATTTCTTTAACTTGAAATTGTCGTCTGCATCATCTTTCAATTTGGAACAGCCTAAAATTAAGCCGTTTGGGAATGGGTTAACCGTAGGGCCAATTAAAACCAAATTTCGCAGGAATGTTCCTTGGGTGACCCTTCTTAAGATTTCTTTGAGGATTTTGTATTCATCAAAAATTGTGGGCGTGGCAGGTCAGCATTTACCGGACTTGGGAGAAATCATAAGAAAATTCTTTAAAAATCAACCATTGGCCCAATTTGAACCACACTTGGCGGAAATGTTCCTTGGGTGACTCTTTTCAAATTTTTTTCTCAAATTTTTTATTCGTGACGTCAGAAAAAATTGGGCGTGGCTTATCGGACTTACAGAAATCCTAAGAAAATTCTTTAAAAATCAACCATAGGCCCAATTTGAAGCAAACTTTACAGAAATGTTCCTTGAGTGACCCTTTTCAAAATATGTTGGCAAATTTTGTATTGGTAAAAAAGTGGACGTGGCAGGGCGTGGCTTATCAGACTTAGAGAAAAATCAAGCATTGGGTCAATTTGAAACAAATTTGGCAACGATGTTCCTTGAGTGACCCTTTTCAAAATTTGTTTGCAATTTTTTGATTCGTCAAAAAAAGTGGGCGTGTCTTAAACTTCTTTCAGGTGAGCGATATAGGGCCATTCTGGCCCTCTTGTTTTCAGGGTAATACCTGATTAGTCCATAGAGGAAGTTGTGATACTTGTCATAAGTGTATTGATTAACCCTTCATCGATCAGCAAAATCATAGCGCTGGTCACGTTTGAAAATGTCATAACTACAGCTTACTACAGCTTACTACAGCTGGTCCAAACTGTACGGGGTTTGTAGAGGATAGAATGAATTTTACTTTAAGCATTAATTTCTTTTTGATAAGCAGATAAGGTTACAAAAAAGGAGAAAATTGCTGATAATCAGTGTTTCTCTTGTTGCCTGAATATTTTCTGTCTTATATTGTAACCTACAAGTACATTTTATCAACATGCATTTTGTCTTCTACAATAGATTTCAAAATGGACTAGTCTAAAATTATGCCCCCTTTCGAAGAAAATGGGGGTATATTGTTTTGCAAGTGTCGGTCGGAAGGTCGGTAGGTCAGTCCGTAGGTCAGTCGGTCTGTCCGTAGACCAAACCTTGTCCGGAGCATAACTCGAAAAGTATTAAAGATAGAATCATGAAACTTCATAGGTGGATAGATCTCATTATGGAGAGGTGCTGTGCAAAAGAACCGTAACTCTGCCGATCAACTTTTTTGAGTAATGGCCCTTTGTTGATTTTATAACTTGGTTCTTGTCCGGAGCATAACTCAAAAAGTATGTAAGGTACAATCATGAAACTTTACAGCTGGATAGATCTCATTATGGAGAGATGCAGTGCACAAGAACCGTAACTCTGCTGATCAAATTTTTTGAGTTATTGCCCTTTGTTGATTTTCAAACTTGATTATTGTCCGGAGCATCACTCAAAAAGTATGTAAGGTAGAATCATGAAACTTCACAGGTGGATAGATCTTATTATACCCCCCACCTACGAAGTAGAGGGGGGTATATTGGTTTCACCATGTCTGTCTGTCTGTCCATCTGTCCGTCCATCCGTCTGTCCGTAGACTTTTTCGTTTCCGTGCTCTAACTGAACAACTGTTTGACTTAGGATCATGAAACTTTACACAGTTGTTGCCCATGACCCAAGGAGGTGCCCTTTTGTTTTTTGGTCACCAAGGTCAAAGGTCAAGGTCACAATCAGACTTTGTTTAAAATCCGTTTCCGTGCTCTAAGTCAAGAACCGGTTGACCTAGGATCATGAAACTGTACACAGTTGTTGCCCATGACCCAAGGAGGTGCCCTATTGTTTTTGGGTCACCAAGGTCAAAGGTCAAGGTCACAATCGGACTTTGTTTAAAATCCGTTTCCATGCTCTAAGTCATGAACCGGTTGACCTAGGATCATGAAACTTTTCACAGTTGGTGCCCATGATCCAAGGAGGTGCCCTATTGTTTTTTGGGTCACGAAGGTCAAAGGTCAAGGTCACAATCGGACTTTGTTCAAAATCTGTTTCCGTGCTCTAAGTCAAGAACCGGTTGACCTAGGATCATGAAACTTTACACAGATGTTGCCCATGACCCAAGGAGGTGCCCTATTGTTTTTGGGTCACAAAGGTCAAGGTCACAATCGGACTTTGTTTAAAATCCGTTTCCGTGCTCTAAGTCAAGAATCGGTTGACCTAGGATGATGAAACTTTACACAGATGTTGCCCATGACCCAAGGAGGTGCCCTATTGTTTTGGGTCACCAAGGTCGAAGGTCAAGGTCACAATCGGACTTTGTTTAAAATCCGTTTCCGTGCTCTAAGTCAAGAATCGGTTGACCTAGGATCATGAAACTTTACACAGTTGTTGCCCATGACCCAAGGAGGTGCCCTATTGTTTTTGGGTCACCAAGGTCAAGGTCACAATCGGACTTTGTTTAAAATCCGTTTCCGTGCTTTAAGTCAAGAACCGTTGACCTACAGCACCTTTTCAGTGACAAGGCGCTAGTGGGGGGGTATTTGTCCGCTTTGCGACAGTTATAGTTATAGAGAGGTTATGGAGTTATTGCCCTTTGTTGATTTTTACACTTAATTCTTAACATTGCCTATATTTCATGTCCTTTTATACATACAGCCTTGATATCTCACACATAGATACCTCCTATCAACATCATTCACATTTGACCATGACCTTGGACCTTGTGACCTTGACCTTGGAGTTTGATCTACTTTAATAAAAATTAAACCCGGCATATATCTCATGACCTTTTACAAATACAGCCTTGATATTTCACACATGGACACATGTTGCCAAGACCTTTCACAATTGACCATGACCTTGGACTTTGTGACCTTGACCTTGGAGTTTGACCTACTTTTGAAAAACTTTAACCTGGCCAATATATTATGTCCTTTTACACATACAGCCTTGATATTTGACACATGGAAACCTCCGACCAAGACCTATCACATACGACTATGACCTTGGACCAAGTGGCCTTGACCTTGGAGTTTGACCTACTTTTAAAAAAATTAAACTGGGCCTATATCTTATGTGCTATTACACATACAGCCTTGGTATTTCACACATGGACACATCTTACCAAGACCTTTCACATTTGACCATGACTTTGGACCTTGTGACCTTCACCTTGGACTTTGACCTACTTTAAAAAAAACTTTAATCTTGCTGATATATCATGTCCTTTTTACACATACAGCCTTGATATTTGACACATGGACATCTACGACCAAGACCTTTCACATTTGACCTTGGACCTTGTGACCTTGACCTTGGTGTTTGACCTACTTCAATAATACATTAACCTGGCCTATATTTCATGTCATTTTACATATACAGCCTTGATATTTCACACGTGGTCACTTCCAACCAAGATATTTCACTTTTGACCATGACCTTGGACCTTGACCTTGGAGTTTGACCTACTTTTGAAAAACTTAAACTAGGCCTATATCTCATGTCCTGTTACCTATACAGTCTCAATATTTTACACATGGACACCTCCTACTAAGACCTTTCACATTATGATTTGACCATGACCTTGGCCTGTATGACCTTGACCTTTGATTTTTACATACTTTTAGAAATAACCTAGCCTTTATCTTATGTTCTAACACCTACAGCCTTGATATTTCACACATAGACACCTCCTACCAAGACCTTTCACATTTGACCATGACCTTGAATATTGCAACCTTGACCTTGGAGTTTGACCTACTTTTAAAAAGACTAAAACCAGGCATATATATCATGTCCTTTTACACCTATAGCCTTTATATTTCACACATGGACACCTTCAACCAAGACCTTTCACATTTGACCATGACCTTGACCTTGGCATTTGGCCTACTTTTAAAAACTTTAACCTGGCCTATGTTTCATTTTACTTTTACATATACAGCTTTGATATTTCACACATAGACACCTCCTACCAAGACCTTTCATATTTGACCATGACCTTGGACCTTGTTAACTTGACCTTGGACTTTGACCTACATCAAATGTAGGCCCTTGAGGGGGCATATATGTTTTACAAACATCTCTTGTTTCACATTGTTTGTGAAAGGGTTGACTAATCATATCAGAAGTTTATTGATTGGTAGAGGAAGGACTAGGTGCATGTCATAGTTATTGAACCATTAATTAACCCATTACCAAACAGCAAGCTTCTAAGATGACCCAATTTAAAAGTTGATGAAGACAACATTATTGATCTTAATAAAGATCGAATTTGTGGACAATATAGTACAGAAAATCTTGATGCAAAATGAGAAAATGCTGGTTGTCTCAATGTTTTCCCAAGCCTGTCATATTAGGGACATCAAAACTAGGTCTTGTTTGGGAAAGGGTTAAGGTCATTTTCACCTGACCTTTTGTTATAAAATACCTTTTGCCTCATAAGCAAAATCTATTAATTATTTTTTTGCAAGTATTTTGCTTAAATGACCCTAAGTACAGTCCCTGTAAGAAGGTAATAGAGATTTGATTGAATGGGAATTTAAGGTATCCAACCCCTCAAAAGCACCAAAGAGCCAGGGGCGAAATTTTAAAAGTGCAAATAATTCCCCAACTGTGTTACATTTCCATTCCAAATACAAACATAAGCATTTTACACGGTTTAGAATTTTGAATTAATGCATACTTATCAGGGCTAGAATTTCGCAGAAAAACTGACTCGCAATATTTTGCTAGTGACTTTTGAAACCACTAGCAAAAAGGCAAATTCACTCGCAATCTGGTTTTGTATATTATAAAATTTTGAAAAATAAAAGCATAATATGCTGCATGTATTAACCGGCATGTCCAAAACCTAGTACAATAAATTAATACTTGGAAGCTGTTTTGTAAGCTTTTTCAGGCTGCATTGATAAAACTTGTGAGTGGGGAATATTTTTCCACTGGCCAAAAAAATCTAGTGTCAAATAGAACCACTAGCAATTTGTAATTTCAACTAGCAAATTGCCAGTATGCTAGTGGAAATTCGAGCCCTGCTTATGGAAATATTTGACGAAATTGTTCAAAATTACCTCACTTGCATATGAATATAGAGTAGAAAAATATATGTAAATCATTTTCTTCTAGAGGCATAATCTTGAAATCTGGCACGGAGAATCAACTTATGTGAAGTGTATTTACAAGTGTGTGTAATTTGATGCATTTCGTATGGCTAGAAAGTGTAGAATTTTTCAGGGTCTGTAAACCTTAACATCATTCACTTGAAATTGTTCTCTGCAACATGTTTGTGTTTTGACCAGTCTAGAATTTTGCTGTGTGGTAATGGGTTTGTTATTTGGTGAGGAATCCATGTTTAGGTGCTCTAGCTGCTGCAATATGACCTTAGCAGTTATATCATAGTTAACCCTTTTCCAAACAAGACCTGAGGTACGTTCTTTAGAGCGAGGTTTCTTGAGATTTCTTAAGATATGTTAGGATAAAGCGTTCTTTAGAGCAAGATTTTTAAGACGCTCAATGGGAGGCGCCGTTACCCTATACTTCTTGCGGAACCCCTCGGTCAACTCTGTACAGACAATATAAAAGATATTTGACCGAGTTGTTCCGAACACTCCATAATTCATAAACCGCGATGTTCCAAATGCTCCATACTTTATACAAATGACGTCATGATGGCGTCATTTGTATAAATATGGAGCATTTCAAATTTTGGAATAGCTCATTCAAAGTCTCCGTCTTAAAAACGCTTTATCCAAAACACCTTTTAAAAGAAATCTTTAAAAGTCTCACTCTAAAGAATGCACCTCTGGTTTTGACGTCCCTCATAGATTTGGCTTGGGAAAACATTGAGACAAAAGAAGAAACTGCTGATAACCAGCAGTTTCTTCTTTTGTCTCAATATTTTCTGTGATGTATTTTACACA
The DNA here is from genome assembly GCA_963680895.1 of Fragum sueziense. Lineage (NCBI taxonomy): Eukaryota > Metazoa > Mollusca > Bivalvia > Cardiida > Cardiidae > Fragum > Fragum sueziense. The sequence goes on from CAVMGG010000758.1 coordinate 22,438, forward strand.
AATTATGGATGTAACAACATCAGCGGCAGCTTTCAAATTAGGTCTCCCTATTATTTTGCCGTTTGGGAAAGGGTTAATGAAAAACAAATTTCTACTTTGTAGCCGAGTTCCTGTCCCTAAAAGTACAGAAATGACTCGAAAGCGACGGAATAACTCTTCACCTTCAAGCGGTGTGAGACAGCCTGTACCAAAATCACCTAGAAGTAAGTTTAAACCTTTCCCAAACGACAAAATTTTAGGGGGATCCGCTTCAAAAACTGCCACAAATGACAAAATGGATGTTATTAAAGATAGGATTTGTGTAAAACATGACACAGAAAATATTGAGACAAAAGGAGAAACTGCTGGTTATCAGCAGTTTCTTCTTTCGTTTCAATGTTTTCCCAAGGCCTTTCTATTAGGGACGTCAAAACCAGGTCTTGTTTGTGAAAGGGTCAACCCATTCCCACACAATGACGCCTTTTGATGCCCTTTTTAGATAAGGGCTTTGGAAAACATTGTGGAAAATGAAGAAATTGCTTATGACAAGCAATTTCTTCATTTCTGACAATGTTTTCCACCCCAAAAGTCGTCAAATTTCAAAATTTCATCACATTGAAAATGTTGTCTGCAACTTCTTTCAATTTGGACAAGCTTAGATTTTGCCGTCTGGTAATGGGTTAAGCTTTTTTGTGGGAAAAATAGCCCATTTTAACCCTTTCCAAAACAAAAGAATTTAAGGTTGGTCCAATTTGTCTTAAGTAGATGACAATTAGATGTTGATAAGAGAGGACTTTTGTATGATAAAGCAAAGAACGTATTAACCCATTATCACACAGTGACGCCTTTTGACTCCCTCAAAAGAAAAGGCTTGGGCAAACATTGTGGAAAATGAAGAAATTGCTTGTCACAAGCAATTTCTTCATTTCCCACAATATTTTCAACGTGAAAAGACCAAAAAATTAAATTTTTTGTTCAGGTTTAATTGTCGTCTGCAACATCTTTGAATTTGGATAAGTCCAAAATTTTGTCGTCTGGTAATGGGTTAAGGCAGAGAAGAAAATGCTCATGATCTGGTCAGCATTTCTCATTTAGACTTAATATGATCTTTGCTTTATCATGCAAAAATCCTATCGTTTACCTAAATACCTTTCCAAGCCCTTTCTTTTACGGACATCAAAACCAGGCCTGGTTTCTCGAAAAAACTTTGGTATGTTCTCAAACTCAAATCTGAGCACCATACTCAAACACACGAAATCCATGTGAACTTCAATCGAATATCCTTCAAAGTTTGAAAGTATTCCATTGCAATTGAGTATGTATTCATGAGTATGTACTTAAGTTTTTAGCGAGCCGGGACTTTATGTCCGGAGAGCTAATGTCACAGCCCTAGTGTCGGCGTCAGCGTCGGCGTTGCATCTTCAAAAACTTTAACCTGGTCTATATCTCAGGCACTATTAGAGATACAGCCTTGATACTTTACACATGGATACCTCCTGCCAAGACCTTTCATTTTGGACCATGACCTTTGACCTAGTGACCTTGACCTTGGAGTTTGACCTACATTTAAAAAACTTACAGATAGAGGCTTGATATTTCACATATGGATACCTCATGTCATGACCTTGACCTTGAGACCATGACCTTTGACCTAGTGACCATGACCTTTGACCTTGTGACAAGCTCTCGTATAGGCGAGCTACGTTGTCCGCGGACAACTCTTGTTTCGAGAAACCAGGTTTGGGAAAAGGTCTCAAATTATAAAACTTTACAAAAAATACAGTAAACACACACATATTCACATGCTAGAAAAATAAAATGTTTCAGGCCATCTTGGTTTACTTGTGTTAATCAGTCATAATTAATGCAATATTTAGTATTAACCCATTTCCAGACGGCAAAATTTTTGGGTGATCCAAATTGAAAGAAGTTGCAGATGACATTTTGAATTTGATATATATTGAATTTTTTATTACAGATTAGGGGGTATTGTCTTCGGGAAAACATTGTGAATTATGGAGAAATTGCTTTGAACAAACAATTACTTCATTTTTCACAATGTTTTCCAAAGCCTTATCTTGAGCTGCATCAGAAAGCATCAATGTGTGGTAATGGGTACCGTTTAACCCTTTTCCAAACGACAAAAATTTCGACTGTTCCAATTTGAAAGCTGCTGCAGATGACAAAATAGATGATGAAAAAGATTGAATTTGTGAAAATTGTACCATAGAAAACTTTGAGGCAAAAGGAGAAACTGCTGGTTATCAGCAGTTTCTTCTTTTGCTTCAATGTTCTCCCAAACCTTTTTCTAATAGAGACGTCAAAACCCGGTCTTGTTTGGGAAAGGGTTAACAACATGTTTCGTGAAATGTGATTGTTTTGAAAAATGCTTATTTTCTTCTATTTTAACTAATGTTGATTTCTGCAGAAGGGAAATTTGAATGGCAAACCTTCTATTCTCCTTTCCAGCCCGGAAGACTGTCACCTTTGGTTCAGAAAAAAATGTAAAAGAGGCCTCAACCCCACAAGCACCATTACGGAG
>CAVMGG010000759.1:0-12472 GCA_963680895.1 Fragum sueziense
CTACTTGGGCTACTTGGGATGTTGACTTTATCTACTGGATTTTGTATCTCACAATGGGAAAAATATTGTAATGTGGGTAAAACATGGTATAACTATGCCATAATCCCCCATGAAAATCACCATGTTCATAGGTGGGATTCCAACCATCAATTTTATGGCTGGTGCCAATGACATTAGTGACCGGGCCGCACATTAATCCCATCAATTCCCATTAAACCATCATTTTCCCTATGGTTTTCCTATGGTTTTTATGGTTTTCCTATGCTTTTCCTATGGTTTTCCTATAGTTTTTCCTATGGGTGACCGGGCCCAACTTCCGCGCCCAACGGCTCATCGCGGCCCAGTTTCAGGTCACCGTCCAGCATCGGGGACTGCAGCCGTTTCGCCACGTCCTTCCAACTTGCCGCCCACCTGAAGTCGACGGATTTGTCGGGGGAAAAAACATGGATAGCCCCAGGGATAAAGATGTGTTCGGTGTTTTTTTTAATTTAAGTGAACTGGGATAGTAAGTATATATATTATATATATATATATATGTATAAGCTGTTTTTTTTTTACTTTCATAGTTTGTGATGATAGTGCTTCTTCACTGGGATCATGCCGTATCAAGACTTTTGGAGAAATCAGCATCTTTAAAAGGTGAATCAACTATATCTATGACCAGTTTCAATAGCTATGTTAAATTACCAGAGGGTGACTCTAATTCCACTAGGACTTATGGTAGATAGATAGATCTATAGTTAATGGGATTGTAAACCAACTTGTACCCTCTATCACGGCTTGCTGGAAAATGGATCAGTCACTTCCGTGGTTTTCCTAGCTAGAAACCTCCATAAAACACTTCGGGGATTTTCCAGCCAGCCATGTTTGATGAAACCAGTGGGTATATCTAACATATAGTGATTTGTTTTGTGGATAGTTTGGATATCTTGGATATCTATATCTTGGATCAGCATGATGAAACCAGAGGCTTGTTGCTTACCAGGGGATCAATCATCACCTCCGCCCCTCACCGCCGCTTCGCCCCGGCTTCACCTCGCAGGCCAGCCAGGCGCGCAGCGCGAACTCGTGCAGGGTGAAATCGCCACCGTGCTGCACCAGCTGGTGATAACTGATGGCCTCACCTGCGGGGCCCGCTATGGCACAGGCTGGCCCACATAGTGACGCAGTGACATAAGGGATGACGTGTTCATGAGATTTTCATAGTGATTTTATGGGATTCAAATAGTGATTTAATGAGATTTTAACAGTGATCTAATAGTATTTTATAGTGACTTAATGGATTTTTTCAGTGATTGAATGCGATCTTACAGTGAATTAATGGGATTTTATGGTGATTTCATGAGATTTTATAGTAATTTAATGAGATTTTAAGGGTATGATTTCATGGGATCTAATAGTGATGTACCCCTTTGCTAAACGTTCACAAAAAACTAAGGAAAGATCGACCATGTTATGGGAAAACAAAAACGTCATTTTGACTGGGCCGTGGCTTCAATAGCTATATTAGTTTATTGGAGGGTACCCTCTGGTAATGACAAACATAGCTATTGAAAATGGCCATTGAAATAGTGAATATACCCATTGAAACCGGTGATTTTCCATAGCTATGTTAAATTACCAGCGGGTAGATGGCTGCAAACACAAACGTTACAGAAAATCTATGGAACAAATACCACTGAATGTTTTGCGTGGGATGAAACTATGGGATAAAACATAAAACAAAAGAATTCTAGATGAATGGAAAATGGCTGGAAAAAAATACGTCACTGGAACATCCCTAGTGGATATATGATATATGTGGATATGATAGTACATGGATGAAACAAACAGTAGTATAAACCACTGATATACTTTTGGAGATTTCAACAATTAGATGGCTTGTATCTGCACAGGATGAATGCCATGGCATGAAATAAATGGCCCACGATTCGTGGGACAGAAATCCCAAAAAAGGTGGAGAGTTTGCGTTCGGAAGCACGGTGATTGAGCAACAAAAATAGAGAATGGGTGGTTTAAGCAGTAAAACATACCTGATTGGTGGTTTCACCCCCTCTGAAAAATATGAGTCACTTGGGACTATGAAATTCCCAATGGAAAAATAATCCTGTCATGTTCCAGTCACCAAAAACCAGATACCGAAGGATATACCCTCTGGTAAATCAACATAGCGAACTGGAAAATCACCATGTTGAATTGGAAAATCACCATTTTCAATAGCTACGTTAGTCATTACCAGGCCGGGTACCCATCTATTTGATGAATCATCAACAGAAAGTAGATATAAATCAGGAGGATTTTTCCATGGCGTGGCGGATCTGCTGGGGACGATGATCCCAGCAAGATCTTCTCGAAAAAAAAAATGGGGAGAAGTTGGGAGGCCATGAAAAACAACTGAGACATTAATTCGATATGTTTTCTTTAAAAAAAAAAAACACGAGATTGCCATGCTAATCTAGAACGTCTGGTGAGGCTGGTGAGTGAGTTTACTGCAACTTTTGCTTGAACGTAGGTCACTTACACGACTTTTTATTGGTTCCAAGCCGTGAGACTCTTAAAAAGTAGAGGCTTTTGGTGGCTCATGGCAACCAATCAAAAATCATGCTATTTGAAAGCCTGCCAATCTAAGGAAGCTCCTCAAACAGCTCAAACATTAAATGATGAAGCTCACTATGCAATTTGTGCAATTTTCCATCAAAGAAGGATAGAGAAACTATGGAACATAGGTATTTTTGCCTGAAAATATATCATATTTCCAGGTTTCTAACTCTTCTATCTGCTTTGGATATGCTATAAACCTAAAATCCGTGTTTGCAATAGCGCACTCATCATTGATCCTCTGTCCCCGTACCCGGATTTTCGCCCAACCTGTTGGTGAGAGGGTTGCAAAGATTGCCCAAGCGTCCTGGTGTTTGGTGTGTTTGGTTTGTGCGGCGTGGCTTTGTTCCAGAAATTGTTCCAGAAATTGGGGTGAATTGAAAAATCAATAGCTGCTGACTTTGCCAGCAAAGTCAAATCTAGGAAAATGATGTGAGATCGAGAAAGATTCACTCAGAAACATCAGAAACATATATGTACGCCCATCTATTTGGATTTGTCGGTTTGTCCTACATGAGGGGATTTCAAGAGTAAAAAAAGAATGGGTGCTATTAAACCAACCAACCACAACCGGGATAGTAGGATCTAGCAGGAAGTAGAACCCAGCAACATTGTACGCTTTGTCCAACAGTGAGGAATTTGCCCAAAAATTAAAGAGTTATGGCCAGATATGGCCAGGAAACAATGGAGAAACTGCTATATAAACTGATTAAAGGGGTAGCCGGGTAGCCTATCGCAGCCTATTGTAAGAGTCAGACATTGAAATCAACACGGTGCAGTGTGGTGGCGGATGTATCGCAAGCAATCATCCTTGTATACCAACTACAATGTGGTGTCGTCAAACGCTTGCGTTCAGGGTGAAGAATGTGGGTATGACAAAAATAAACCATCCCCCATTCATCACCATTTTTGAAGGTGGCATAAACCATCAAAAATAGGTGGTTTATTATTGTTATACCCACAATAATTCAAATTTCACTGTGGTTTATGCTACGGGCAACCAGAATCTTCCTGAGGTCTATTGCGCAACAAACAAAACTAGGGCCCCACAGCAAGCAACGATTAAGGTGCCGAAACTAAAAAAAGGATTTTGTACTGCTACCGGCTACCGGCTACTGTTCACATGACCCGGTCAGAGTTTGTGGTACTCCAAACCGATACCACATGGGAACCATGGCCCCAGCATGAGACTGGCCGACTGGCCAGTGAGTGGGATGATAAAAATAGGAATCAGTTGAGGTCTGGCTCATCTGTCGCATCTTTTTTGTGCAAATATGGCTATGTCTCAAAAGGTGCCAATGGAAACAAAAAATTGGTGAAGATTCAATAGATGTGTTTCAGTGAAAAATCACATGTTGAGGTGTCAAGGTTCTATGAAAGTTTGACTCAACATGAAATCCTAATTGGTCCATTGATACCATGATCAATGTGACCAATGTTCCATTCACATGATTAATTGGTTATGGCATATTTGGAAACGAAACCACAAATTTGATTAACCATGTGAAACATACATATTAGCAAATATATGTCATCAAATTAACCACTAATATGACCAATTCATTGGTAATGAATAGAAGTTTAACAATTAATTCCAACCATTGGTTTATGGGAAAAAATTACAGGAAACCATGGTTTTTACCACAAAAAATGGGCCTTTCCTGTAAATTGTCCCATAAACCAATCCATTGATTAATTCAATCATGAATGTGACCAGAAAAAATTGACGATGACCAATCAGATTTTCACCATAGATATGAGTGACAATAAGCTTTCCGACCCAATGACAAGCCTAGCATATGAACATGTTATCGTCTACGTCTTACCATTGATAATATCTGGTTGGTGGTTTCAACATGTTTCAACCCATCTGAAAAATATGAGTTCGTCAATTGGGATGATTACTCCCAATATATGGAAAAATAATCCAAATGTTTCAAACCACCAACCAGATATTGCATATGACCATTAACTAGTGGTAAGATTCAATCATGAATATGACCATTTCTGTCAGATGGTTGGGAAACTCCAAGTAGCTCCTTGGCTCCCCATTGAATAGGGAATATATAGGAATTGTGGATACCCCTAGCTCCTTAGCTCCCTAGTAACAACTGGATAGATTTAGTAGGGTTGTAATGTGGGTATAACAATAATTAACCACCCCCAAATCACCATTTTTATAGGTGGTATAAACCATCAAAAATGGGTGGTCTATGACATTGATATACCCACATTAAAATGTTTATAGCGGATTTATCAAGTTCATTGGTCATTTACCGGGCAAGCTCTCGACTGCCTCGAACTGGGTGACGCGATGTCTGAGGAATCAGAGAGATCTTGGTTGAAAGTTCACCAAGTTTCATCACCAAAGAATTCTATAGGGCTATACTCCAACCATTAGTTTATGGGAAAATCTACAGGAAACCATGGTTTTTACCACCAAAAATGGACCTTTCCTGTAAATTTTCCCATATACCAATCCAGTGATATACAGTTATACATATTTCCTTAGATATGTACATGGTGATAGACATATCCAGAAGTTGTATACGAATCGTATAAGTTACTAATAGCCTCAGGTCATGTTTCACATCCCTATGGAAAATGACCATTGAAATGACGTGAGTCGTGAGTTTTCCCAGTCGAAATCTCCATCTACAGCGTGATTCCTCGTAGGAGATATCCAGGTTGGCGGCCAAGGCAACAAAGCGAGCCTCAGCGGGGAGCTCGAATGAAGTTGGGTAAATAAAGATTGATAATATCAATATGATAATGATAATTATATTGATAACAATCTATGATAATTATATTGTATTATCTATGATCATTATTGATTAATTGATATATCTATGTCAATTATCAATTATCTCTAAAATATCTATATTGATAATGATAGTTATAGATCATATCAACATAATATTAATGATAATTATTGATTATGATAACTATATATTAAAGTTGATAATATCAATATGATATTAATACCCATATGCTCCATGTATGGTATATTTAGCTGCATTTGGATGATTTTTAAGGCAAATGTTGGTAAATATACCATACATGGAGCATATGGGATATAATATTTGGATGTTATGAAGTTGATAATGGTAGTCACGAATCTTTATGTGCTATACAAAGAAAAAATATCAAAAATCGACTAGAATATTGATATAATGAAGTTGGATATGTTATGAAGTAGGATGATATAGTTGGCTAAATAAATAATACTGACTATATCTTACTATTGATATGTTTGATATGATGGTATAAATATCAGAAGTTAATGTGTACCTGGGAAGTATAATTATATAGTTAAATTGATAATTTATCATATATACCTGCTACTAGCGTACTACTATCAATTGTACTGTGGTAGTAGTTAAAAAAAAAAAAAACATGATTAATCAGTGATCTGATCACTATCTTTACACAATTTTACAATCCGTATCTGCTGAATTTTCTGCCCGCAGAGTTTTCAACTTGCTTGACAGGTTTCCCTACTATGGCTTATTAGATGCTTAGAGTGTTTGAGTTGCAAGTTGATTCCATTCCCAGCCGTGGGCTGCCTATTCGGCTGCCTATTCGGCTGCCTATTCGGCTGCCCATTCGGCTGGCTGCCTATTCGGCTTCGGTGGAACAACCAGGCTTCAACCAGGCTCCAAATGTCCGGATTGAAGCCACGGATACACTTGATGTTGTTGTTGTTGATGTTGATGATGCTGCTGATGATGTTGATGATGTTGACTATGTTGATGTTGATCACTGGCTGCCCTACCCACTTTGTTGAATGAATTTGAATGATGAATGGCCCATGAAAACATCCAAGTCAATTGAAGCCTTCATGGTCTGTTCATCCAACTGGTGAACATATGAAAAATAATTCGCCTTTTCTGGAGTTTTTATCTGGTTGGTGGTTGACCTACCTACCCCTCTGAAAAATATGAGTTCGTCAATTGGGATGATGATTCCCAATATATGGAAAAATAATCCAAATGTTCCAAACCACCAACCAGGTTGTTATGCGTTTGCGGACTCTCACCTCCCCATATCGATCAATAATCCAACGTGGGAGGATTCTTAACATCTGCCTCTTCACACATGGCACATGTCCGAAAAGAGGAGCTGGAAATATGCTCCATTTCTGGGATTTGCCTGAGAATGGGAAACAATTTCCAACAACTCTGAAGTAGCGATCCCATATGATTTTTTCAACCAACGACTTCAGAGGTCCAAAACAACTTTGGGACCTCCAAAATCTACCCAAAACATATGTATATATAAGTCATTTCAAGATCTAACGGATGATGACAGTCTTTTCCGATTGAAAAATTGCGATTTTGGGTGTCTTTTCTTGTATCCACAAGAGTGGTTTTTCGCGAAAGATTGTTCATTCATGTTGATCGACTCAACCGCTTCTCAACCGTTTCTGGTTGGTGAACCAACGAATCTTTGTTGGCTCAATCCCAACTTTGCCCAATAAATCAAATGGGAATTGACCAGGATCCTAAAATGGGTTGGTACGTTCGTACCATGTATGTTTGGCCATATAAATTGTGCGGATATTCCCTGAAATTTAGGCCTGAAACAATAGGCCAAACATATATGGTAGGTACCTTCAATGAATCGGTTCCTGTTGCATGGCCATTGAATAAACCAAGTTGGACCATAGTCTAGCTCGAATAGGAAACTCAAAGTCCTCTAGTCAAAGGAAAGACTTCCCTTCACTGTCATCAAACATTTAAAATCTACGAACCAAATGGAGGACTATAGCTGTGAAAATCATGAAAATAAATGGGAGATGTTCCAAGTAGCCATGTTTGATTACCAAAAGGTAACTGCATCTTCAGGGTATACTAAAGATTCCAATTCAAAGTCGGCAAAGGCAACACATTCAAGTAATTATGATTTTTTTAATATGTACTCCGGATTTCACACAAAATAAACCGTTTTCAGCTTTACTGGGCTACCTCAATAGCATGCCACATCCAAAATCAGCCGACCTAGATAGCGTTGCGGCGAGTGATTCCTTTGTGTCGAGGCCATGCCCTCTAGAAACCATGGTCTCGAATAGAAACATCATGAATTTCTTCTCAATCTGGGGGTTTCCATAAATGGGGTATCCTCATAGCTGGATGGTTTATAATTGGAAAAACCTACTAAAATGGATGATTGGGAGGTACCCCTATTTCAGGAAACCTTCATCTTGTTGACGGGAAAAATCCTTGCAACCTCTTTCCCAGTTCTCGATATGTTTCCCATCATTGTGAAACAACGATTGCGAAAAATGCTCCTAATATCATGAAGCTCTTCCATGATATCCTCAAGGCCCTGTGAACACCCATGCTACCACATTGGGAAGCAAGTGCCAAAGGAAATCGCCTAAGACCAGTGTGAATATATGTATATATATATATATATACCAAGCAAAAACGCACTTCCCCCTTGGGCATGCGCGCATGCCAAGCCCTTCCACGATTGACCCAGTGATTTTTCCCGTGAAACAGGTGTCACCGTTGACCGTTTCGGACACCACGAGGAAACCACGGTCCCCAGTGGTGACTCCCCTTTTACGAAGCGAGGTAACGAGGTAACGTGGACTCCTGGAACATTCTTTTCGTGAAATCCTGCTTCTGAGTTTCAATCCTGGCATCTTTTCCGATGTATATTCATGTTTTTGCTAGGTGAAACACCTACTGGACCTGGGTTGAACATAGATATATTCACTTGCAGTAAACCCGGTTTTTCTTTTGATTCCCCACCTGCCAGATAAAATGTCAGATAGATGGTCAGAATATGTGTATATACGTGTATATATATATTATATACATACATACATATATTCATTTACTGTATATACATTCATATATATATATAATTATATCTAAGTATGTGTCAGGTAGAATCAGCAATGGTTTCCATCCAGCCCACCTCTCTTTTTTTCGTGCGCGAAAATCACCAAGGGGCGACAGTAATGAGGTCATCCGGCGTGACGCCCACGCTGTGCCAGGCTGCCTTCCAGCCTCCATACCTCGGCAACGCCCCGAAGATGAAGTCCTGGGTCCCAAAAATGGATGGTTTATATTAGGATGGTTTATATGATTGTTTATATCATGGTCTATGATGGTTTATATGATTGTTTATATATGATTGTTTATGTGATTTATGATGGTTTTAGGATGGTTTACGATGGTTTATGCCAATTGAAATGGATGATTTGTTTGTTTTTGCTTTTCAGGACACCTTCATATGCGCTTTTTAGATAATACTTAATGGTTCAGGGTCCAACTGCTAATTTACTTAGGGTTTTTTCAGCCATGTCCCGGATGGGATAATCCTCCACTACCAACCCATAGATATGTAGTACAGACATGTGGTAACTGGAGGTTATATGTAACGCAAAAAATGAATGAACAACTACCACGTGGGGATGGAATAATAATGTTGAATCCAGTAAAAAGCCAGAATTTGCGAGTCAAAATATCTATCTTATTGGGCCAAATTCACCTCAAGCGCAGTTTTGAAACCGCAAAGTCTTGCTGAAAAATCCACATTTTGCTAGTGTCCCAACCCTTTCTTTTTTGTTTTTGCTGGTTAAACCCGGTGAAAATCGGACATCTTCACCTCAGCAAATCTCGGAGCAAGGCGCTGCAAAATGGCCAGAGTTCGTAGGCGGGAGAGCCCAGCGGGGGGCGCGCAGACGGAGAGAGCCTGTTGGAGCTCCTGGGAGTTTTTGGGTGGCGCCTCTGCGACTACCCTCTGATTTCAATCATTTTGGATAGGTAAAGCATGATATATCTCCATCTATAAGTATGGAAATACCCCATTGATAGTGATAAATCACAATTTATATAACTAACATAACTATGGAAGATCACCATATGAGCAGTGGAAACAAAATCCTTTGGTTATTCCATTGAATCCTGGTTGGTTTTTGTTGGGATTCCTCTATTGGGTTATGAACTAATCCCCAGTATATTGGGTAGTATAATCCCCTATAATCCTCAACCAACACGGGTTTTGAACACTGCTCATATATCCATGTAAAATCATATCAATCCCCTAGAATTGATCATTTTCTACTGGACTACCCTCTGGTTTCATCAACATGGCTGGCTGGAAAATCCCCGAACTGAATGGAGGTTTCTAGCTAGGAAAATCATTGATAAATGGTCCATTTTCCAGCAAGCCATGTTTGATTACCGAAGGGTATGTCAACAAAATATAACAAAATAGATCAAAATAGCTATTGAAGCCATGGCCATTGAAATAAGTAGTGTTTTTTGCTTTCCCATTAAAAATGATAATGTTACATAGTTAGGTGAAAGTTTACCAGAGAGTAATAAGAATGGGATATCATGAGCCCTTATGGTACATTTAATGGGATCAGACCCTCTGGCCCTGGTTTCAATAGCTACGTTAGTTTACCAGAGGGTCATCAATAAGACAATAACATACAATATCCACTGAAAAAAGCTGATGACAACATGAATTAAACATTACAATCTATATCATTCTATGTCCCTTTATATCTCCCATATTTCCATCATAGTTCCAACGTACATGCATCTATATATATATATATATAGACATATTATGTATGTATATATATATATATATACATATTATATATGCATATGTATATATTATATCCCTATACTAACATGTCCAGTATTGTTAATATCACAAAAAAATACCCTCCGGTAAACCAACATAACTTTGGAAAATCGGCATTTTCAATGGGTAAATCAACGATCGAAATGGCCATGGCTTCAATAGCTATGTAAACGTTTACCTGAGCGCAAACTAATAAGAACAATCAGCAGCAATATCTATTGACGATACTTGATCAGAATATCTACTTTGCAATAATGTAAGGAAGCATATAAAATTGAAATATACTGATTGTAATATCGTTTTTCTTTAGTTTGAATTTGTTGTGGTGCGGTCGGGTGGACACAGTAACCAACCCAAAACAGTGATAGTACTCTCACTATAATGATATGTAGTAGTAATTACAATAGATAATAAAAGCTATAGTAATGAAGGTAATTTCACTGTAAATGTGTGAAAACATATCATCCAACAAATGTGGATGGAAATAGTAGTCCAACAACAATATCTTGGTGACCAACTTATTTACAAAAATGTGAATAATTCATACTTTCTGGTGGATATGGAAATTCACCAACAATTGAGAACAGTAATTTTGTTTGAAATAAACAGTCCTGGAATAATTAACCAACAACAGTAGTAATTAGATCTATTTGGAATATCATGGGAAATGATATCCAACTGAACGCTATCAACCGCTGAAATGCATTGGAAGTGTATTTGCATGGTGAAGCTGGTTGTAGCCCAAGATGGTGCTCCCAGAACTATCAAGCCAGTACCTGTAGTTGTTTTCACCATCAACCCAATTATTTTAGCCTACTCATGAATCAAGTTTCCACACTATGGGTTACCACTTCTAGTACGCCTTGTAGTTCTTGTAAACCAACTATCCAGTATCCAATCCTTCACACTCACAGAAAGCTACCAGAAACTGCTCTCCAGTATCCAACCCTTGCTTTGTGGATTCTCCCCACCAAATGAGCAATGTTCAAAATCCATTGTAGTGGTTGGTTTTTGTTGGGATCCCTCTATTGGGTTATGAAAGAATCCCCAATGACTATGAAGGGTAGTTGTTCATCCCCCAACTAATCATCAATCAACAGAGGTGCCTAGGTCACACTGCTCAACTATCTTGGAGGATGGTCATCAATTCATTCACAGGGATTTATGTAAATCCATCAAAGGGGAATCGTACAAACAATATATATATATATATATATATATGAAGGGTAGATTTTCATCCCCCAACTAACCATCAACCAACAGAGGTGCCTAGGTCACACTGCTCACATGTACCAACACAGCGCTCCGGTCCTCCTGATCCACAGCTCCATCTTGATGCGCATCACATGCTGCGAAGAGCGCCGCCAATCTTCGCTCGTACTCCTCGTCGTCCTCCACATCCGACACGACCTCTGCTGGCAGCTGGGTTTTACAGGGGTTGGTTTCTATACTCAAATGTTTCACATCACCCAACTAGCAAGGGGATATTTCATCTCCAACAGATATTTGTTTTGGCTGTTTTGGTGATGTCCAAAATATCATCTCCAACAGATATACTGGTGGTGCCCCTGTTTACGATAGCGTTCAGTTGGTGAACATAACTCCAATTTCACTATGGTTTATGGTACGCAAATAACGAACTAGTTACTGGGTTTATAAAGCAACTTACAACTGGGGGGCACCACATTGTAGGACATGTTGATCAATGTTCGAAGATCTGGGGGTTTCCTGAAATAGATGGGATTGCCATGGCCTGGACGACATGGAATCATTGGCATGGGATTCAGCGATTAAGCATCTATAGCTATATGGAGGTTTCCTAAGCCATGGGGTTACCCCAGTCATCATTCACTGAAAAAGATGGGATTTTCCATGAAATCAATCATCCAGCGAGCTATGGGGGTAGCCCTATTTATGGAAACCTCCATATGGCTTTAGGTCATGTCAAATACCTGGATGATGCTGGATGATGCTAGATGATGCTAGATGCTTATTCCACCATTCATATGGTAATTTCATAGCTTTTGATCTTCAAAGATATATCTTGAATAGATCTGGGTGAATTACAATAATTCACTAACCTGAATTAAGGCCATTTGGGGATTATTCCCCTTATTAACCAAAGATTCCAGTGAGGTCGTAGTGATGTCGTGATCAAATTTACCCAGATAGATTGATAGATCCCAGAAACTTTGCACCAGCCAGATGGATATGCATCACATTTAGTGGAGTGGTTTATGATGCACAAATAGCCATCATT
>CAVMGG010000760.1:0-10289 GCA_963680895.1 Fragum sueziense
TGACTGACTGACTGACTGACCGACCGACCGACCGACCGACCGACCGACCGACCGACCGACCGACCGACCGACCGACCGACCGACCGACCGACCGACCCGACCCGACCCGACCCGACCCGACCCGACCCGACCCGACCCGACCCGACCCGACCCGACCCGACCCGACCCGACCTGACCGACCGACCGACCGACCGACCGACCGACCGACCGACCGACCGACCGACTGACCCACCCACAGACCGACCCACCCACAGACCGACCCACCCACCGACAGACTGACTGACTCAGTGACTGACCCACCCACCGACAGACTGACTGACTCAGTGACTGACTGACTGGCTCAGTGAATGACAGGCTGAGCAACTGACTGACCTACTGAGTGACTGGCTGACTGACAGACTTGATGACCTAAAGACAGACTGACTGACCCACTGAATGACAAATTGACCTACTGACTGACTGGCTGATCTACTGACTGACTGACTGATCTCTTGACCTGCTAACTGGTTGACCTACTGACTGACTGAGTGACTAGCTGTCTGACAGACTGAGTGACTAGCTGTCTGACTGACTGACTGGGTGACTAGCTGTCTGACAGACTGAGTGACTAGCTGTCTTACAGTCTGAGTGATTAGCTGACTGACCAACTAACTGACTGACTTACAGATTGGCTGACCTAGTGACTGCTGAATGACCTAATGACGGACTGGCTGACCCACTGACTGACAGAATGACCTACTGACTGACTGGCTGACCTACTGGCAGACTGACTAACTGACTGACTGATCGATCGACCAAATGACTGACCTACTGAAAGACCTACTGACAGACTGACCTACTGACTGAGAGACAGACTGACTGACCTACTGACTGAATGACTGACTGACTCACAGACTGACTCACTGACTGTGACTGACTCACTGACTGACTCACTGACTGTGACTGACTCACTTACTGTGACTGACTCACTGACTGTGACTGACTGACTGATTTACTGACTGACTGACTGGCTGACATACTGACTGACTGAGTGAGTAGATGTCTGACAGACTGAGTGACTAGCTGTCTGACAGACTGAGTGACTGACTGACCGACCGACGGTAAGACCGACTGACTGACCAACCTACTGAGTGACTAGCTGTCTGACAGACTGAGTGACTAGCTGACTAACTAGCTGACTAGCTGACTGACTAGCTGACTGACTGACTGACTGACTGACCTTATGACTGCTGAATGACCTAATGACGGACTGGCTGACCCACAGACTGACAGAATGACCTACTGACTGACCGGCTGACCTACTGGCAGACTGACTGACTGACTGACTGACTGACTGACTGACTGACTGACTGACTGACTGACTGACCGACCGACCGACCGACCGACCGACCGACCGACCGACTGACCGACCGACCGACCGACCGACCGACCGACCCGACCCGACCCGACCCGACCCGACCCGACCCGACCCGACCCGACCCGACCCGACCCGACCCGACCCGACCCGACCCGACCGACCGACCGACCGACCGACCGACCGACCGACCGACCGACCGACCGACCGACTGACCCACCCACAGACCGACCCACCCACAGACCGACCCACCCACCGACAGACTGACTGACTCAGTGACTGACCCACCCACCGACAGACTGACTGACTCAGTGACTGACTGACTGGCTCAGTGAATGACAGGCTGAGCAACTGACTGACCTACTGAGTGACTGGCTGACTGACAGACTTGATGACCTAAAGACAGACTGACTGACCCACTGAATGACAAATTGACCTACTGACTGACTGGCTGATCTACTGACTGACTGACTGATCTCTTGACCTGCTAACTGGTTGACCTACTGACTGACTGACTGGCTGACCTACTGACTAACTGAGTGACTAGCTGTCTGACAGACTGAGTGACTAGCTGTCTGACTGACTGACTGGGTGACTAGCTGTCTGACAGACTGAGTGACTAGCTGTCTTACAGTCTGAGTGATTAGCTGACTGACCAACTAACTGACTGACTTACAGATTGGCTGACCTAGTGACTGCTGAATGACCTAATGACGGACTGGCTGACCCACTGACTGACAGAATGACCTACTGACTGAATGGCTGACCTACTGGCAGACTGACTGACTGACTGACTGACTGACTGACTGACTGACTGACTGACTGACTGACTGACTGACTGACTGACTGACTGACTGACTGACTGACTGACTGACTGACTGACTGACTGACTGACTGACTGACTGACTGACTGACTGACTGAGTAGCTGACTAACTGACTAACTGACTGACTGACTGACTGACTAACTGACTGACTGACTGACTGACTGACTGACTGACTGACTGACTGACTGACTGACTGACTGACCGACCGACCGACCGACCGACCGACCGACCGACCGACCGACCGACCGACCGACCGACCGACCGACCGACCGACCGACCGACCCGACCCGACCCGACCCGACCCGACCCGACCCGACCCGACCCGACCCGACCCGACCCGACCCGACCCGACCCGACCCGACCGACCGACCGACCGACCGACCGACCGACCGACCGACCGACCGACCGACCGACCGACTGACCCACCCACAGACCGACCCACCCACAGACCGACCCACCCACCGACAGACTGACTGACTCAGTGACTGACCCACCCACCGACAGACTGACTGACTCAGTGACTGACTGACTGGCTCAGTGAATGACAGGCTGAGCAACTGACTGACCTACTGAGTGACTGGCTGACTGACAGACTTGATGACCTAAAGACAGACTGACTGACCCACTGAATGACAAATTGACCTACTGACTGACTGGCTGATCTACTGACTGACTGACTGATCTCTTGACCTGCTAACTGGTTGACCTACTGACTGACTGACTGGCTGACCTACTGACTGACTGAGTGACTAGCTGTCTGACAGACTGAGTGACTAGCTGTCTGACTGACTGACTGGGTGACTAGCTGTCTGACAGACTAAGTGACTAGCTGTCTTACAGTCTGAGTGATTAGCTGACTGACCAACTAACTGACTGACTTACAGATTGGCTGACCTAGTGACTGCTGAATGACCTAATGACGGACTGGCTGACCCACTGACTGACAGAATGACCTACTGACTGACTGGCTGACCTACTGGCAGACTGACTAACTGACTGACTGATCGATCGACCAAATAACTGACCTACTGAAAGACCTACTGACAGACTGACCTACTGACTGAGAGACAGACTGACTGACCTACTGACTGAATGACTGACTGACTCACAGACTGACTCACTGACTGTGACTGACTCACTGACTGACTCACTGACTGTGACTGACTCACTTACTGTGACTGACTCACTGACTGTGACTGACTGACTGATTTACTGACTGACTGACTGGCTGACATACTGACTGACTGAGTGAGTAGATGTCTGACAGACTGAGTGACTAGCTGTCTGACAGACTGAGTGACTGACTGACCGACCGACGGTAAGACCGACTGACTGACCAACCTACTGAGTGACTAGCTGTCTGACAGACTGAGTGACTAGCTGACTAACTAGCTGACTAGCTGACTGACTAGCTGACTGACTGACTGACTGACTGACCTTATGACTGCTGAATGACCTTATGACGGACTGGCTGACCCACAGACTGACAGAATGACCTACTGACTGACTGGCTAACCTACTGGCAGACTGACTGACTGACTGACTGACTGACTGACTGACTGACTGACTGACTGACTGACTGACTGACTGACTGACTGACTGACTGACTGACTGACTGACTGACTGACTGACTGACTGACTGACTGACTGACTGACTGACTGACTGACTGAGTAGCTGACTAACTGACTAACTGACTGACTGACTGACTGACTAACTGACTGACTGACTGACTGACTGACTGACTGACTAACTGACTGACTGACTGACTGACCGACCGACCGACCGACCGACCGACCGACCGACCGACCGACCGACCGACCGACCGACCGACCGACCGACCGACCGACCGACCGACCGACCGACCGACCCGACCCGACCCGACCCGACCCGACCCGACCCGACCCGACCCGACCCGACCCGACCCGACCCGACCCGACCGACCGACCGACCGACCGACCGACCGACCGACCGACCGACCGACCGACTGACCCACCCACAGACCGACCCACCCACAGACCGACCCACCCACCGACAGACTGACTGACTCAGTGACTGACCCACCCACCGACAGACTGACTGACTCAGTGACTGACTGACTGGCTCAGTGAATGACAGGCTGAGCAACTGACTGACCTACTTAGTGACTGGCTGACTGACAGACTTGATGACCTAAAGACAGACTGACTGACCCACTGAATGACAAATTGACCTACTGACTGACTGGCTGATCTACTGACTAACTGACTGATCTCTTGACCTGCTCACTGGTTGACCTACTGACTGACTGACTGGCTGACCTACTGACTGACTGAGTGACTAGCTGTCTGACAGACTGAGTGACTAGCTGTCTGACTGACTGACTGGGTGACTAGCTGTCTGACAGACTGAGTGACTAGCTGTCTTACAGTCTGAGTGATTAGCTGACTGACCAACTAACTGACTGACTTACAGATTGGCTGACCTAGTGACTGCTGAATGACCTAATGACGGACTGGCTGACCCACTGACTGACAGAATGACCTACTGACTGACTGGCTGACCTACTGGCAGACTGACTAACTGACTGACTGATCGATCGACCAAATGACTGACCTACTGAAAGACCTACTGACAGACTGACCTACTGACTGAGAGACAGACTGACTGACCTACTGACTGAATGACTGACTGACTCACAGACTGACTCACTGACTGTGACTGACTCACTGACTGACTCACTGACTGTGACTGACTCACTTACTGTGACTGACTCACTGACTGTGACTGACTGACTGATTTACTGACTGACTGACTGGCTGACATACTGACTGACTGAGTGAGTAGATGTCTGACAGACTGAGTGACTAGCTGTCTGACAGACTGAGTGACTGACTGACCGACCGACGGTAAGACCGACTGACTGACCAACCTACTGAGTGACTAGCTGTCTGACAGACTGAGTGACTAGCTGACTAACTAGCTGACTAGCTGACTGACTAGCTGACTGACTGACTGACTGACTGACTGACCTTATGACTGCTGAATGACCTAATGACGGACTGGCTGACCCACAGACTGACAGAATGACCTACTGACTGACTGGCTGACCTACTGGCAGACTGACTGACTGACTGACTGACTGACTGACTGACTGACTGACTGACTGACTGACTGACTGACTGACTGACTGACTGACTGACTGACTGACTGACTGACTGACTGACTGACTGACTGACTGACTGACTGACTGACTGACTGACTGACTGACTGACTGACTGAGTAGCTGACTAACTGACTAACTGACTGACTGACTGACTGACTAACTGACTGACTGACTGACTGACTGACTGACTGACTGACTGACTGACCGACCGACCGACCGACCGACCGACCGACCGACCGACCGACCGACCGACCGACCGACCGACCGACCGACCGACCGACCCGACCCGACCCGACCCGACCCGACCCGACCCGACCCGACCCGACCCGACCCGACCCGACCCGACCCGACCGACCGACCGACCGACCGACCGACCGACCGACCGACTGACCCACCCACAGACCGACCCACCCACAGACCGACCCACCCACCGACAGACTGACTGACTCAGTGACTGACCCACCCACCGACAGACTGACTGACTCAGTGACTGACTGACTGGCTCAGTGAATGACAGGCTGAGCAACTGACTGACCTACTGAGTGACTGGCTGACTGACAGACTTGATGACCTAAAGACAGACTGACTGACCCACTGAATGACAAATTGACCTACTGACTGACTGGCTGATCTACTGACTGACTGACTGATCTCTTGACCTGCTAACTGGTTGACCTACTGACTGACTGACTGGCTGACCTACTGACTGACTGAGTGACTAGCTGTCTGACAGACTGAGTGACTAGCTGTCTGACTGACTGACTGGGTGACTAGCTGTCTGACAGACTGAGTGACTAGCTGTCTTACAGTCTGAGTGATTAGCTGACTGACCAACTAACTGACTGACTTACAGATTGGCTGACCTAGTGACTGCTGAATGACCTAATGACGGACTGGCTGACCCACTGACTGACAGAATGACCTACTGACTGACTGGCTGACCTACTGGCAGACTGACTAACTGACTGACTGATCGATCGACCAAATGACTGACCTACTGAAAGACCTACTGACAGACTGACCTACTGACTGAGAGACAGACTGACTGACCTACTGACTGAATGACTGACTGACTCACAGACTGACTCACTGACTGTGACTGACTCACTGACTGACTCACTGACTGTGACTGACTCACTTACTGTGACTGACTCACTGACTGTGACTGACTGACTGATTTACTGACTGACTGACTGGCTGACATACTGACTGACTGAGTGAGTAGATGTCTGACAGACTGAGTGACTAGCTGTCTGACAGACTGAGTGACTGACTGACCGACCGACGGTAAGACCGACTGACTGACCAACCTACTGAGTGACTAGCTGTCTGACAGACTGAGTGACTAGCTGACTAACTAGCTGACTAGCTGACTGACTAGCTGACTGACTGACTGACTGACTGACTGACCTTATGACTGCTGAATGACCTAATGACGGACTGGCTGACCCACAGACTGACAGAATGACCTACTGACTGACTGGCTGACCTACTGGCAGACTGACTGACTGACTGACTGACTGACTGACTGACTGAGTGACTGACTGACTGACTGACTGACTGACTGACCTTATGACTGCTGAATGACCTAATGACGGACTGGCTGACCCACAGACTGACAGAATGACCTACTGACTGACTGGCTGACCTACTGGCAGACTGACTGGCAGACTGACTGACTGACTGACTGACTGACTGACTGACTGACTGACTGACTGACTGACTGACTGACTGACTGACTGACTGACTGACTGACTGACTGACTGACTGACTGACTGACTGACTGACTGACTGAGTAGCTGACTAACTGACAAACTGACTGACTGACTGACTGACTAACTGACTGACTGACTGACTGACTGACTGACTGACTGACTGACTGACTGACTGACTGACCGACCGACCGACCGACCGACCGACCGACCGACCAACCGACCGACCGACCGACCGACCGACCGACCGACCGACCGACCGACCGACCCGACCCGACCCGACCCGACCCGACCCGACCCGACCCGACCCGACCCGACCCGACCCGACCCGACCCGACCCGACCCGACCCGACCCGACCCGACCCGACCGACCGACCGACCGACCGACCGACCGACCGACCGACCGACCGACTGACCCACCCACAGACCGACCCACCCACAGACCGACCCACCCACCGACAGACTGACTGACTCAGTGACTGACCCACCCACCGACAGACTGACTGACTCAGTGACTGACTGACTGGCTCAGTGAATGACAGGCTGAGCAACTGACTGACCTACTGAGTGACTGGCTGACTGACAGACTTGATGACCTAAAGACAGACTGACTGACCCACTGAATGACAAATTGACCTACTGACTGACTGGCTGATCTACTGGCTGACTGACTGATCTCTTGACCTGCTAACTGGTTGACCTACTGACTGACTGACTGGCTGACCTACTGACTGACTGAGTGACTAGCTGTCTGACAGACTGAGTGACTAGCTGTCTGACTGACTGACTGGGTGACTAGCTGTCTGACAGACTGAGTGACTAGCTGTCTTACAGTCTGAGTGATTAGCTGACTGACCAACTAACTGACTGACTTACAGATTGGCTGACCTAGTGACTGCTGAATGACCTAATGACGGAATGGCAGACCCATGACTGACAGAATGACCTACTGACTGACTGGCTGACCTACTGGCAGACTGACTAACTGACTGACTGATCGATCGACCAAATGACTGACCTACTGAAAGACCTACTGACAGACTGACCTACTGACTGAGAGACAGACTGACTGACCTACTGACTGAATGACTGACTGACTCACAGACTGACTCACTGACTGTGACTGACTCACTGACTGACTCACTGACTGTGACTGACTCACTTACTGTGACTGACTCACTGACTGTGACTGACTGACTGATTTACTGACTGACTGACTGGCTGACATACTGACTGACTGAGTGAGTAGATGTCTGACAGACTGAGTGACTAGCTGTCTGACAGACTGAGTGACTGACTGACCGACCGACGGTAAGACCGACTGACTGACCAACCTACTGAGTGACTAGCTGTCTGACAGACTGAGTGACTAGCTGACTAACTAGCTGACTAGCTGACTGACTAGCTGACTGACTGACTGACTGACTGACCTTATGACTGCTGAATGACCTAATGACGGACTGGCTGACCCACAGACTGACAGAATGACCTACTGACTGACTGGCTGACCTACTGGCAGACTGACTGACTGACTGACTGACTGACTGACTGACTGACTGACTGACTGACTGACTGACTGACTGACTGACTGACTGACTGACTGACTGACTGACTGACTGACTGACTGACTGACTGACTGACTGACTGACTGACTGACTGACTGACTGACTGAGTAGCTGACTAACTGACTAACTGACTGACTGACTGACTGACTAACTGACTGACTGACTGACTGACTGACTGACTGACTGACTGACTGACTGACTGACCGACCGACCGACCGACCGACCGACCGACCGACCGACCGACCGACCGACCGACCGACCGACCGACCCGACCCGACCCGACCCGACCCGACCCGACCCGACCCGACCCGACCCGACCCGACCCGACCCGACCCGAACCGACCCGACCCGACCCGACCGACCGACCGACCGACCGACCGACCGACCGACCGACCGACCGACCGACCGACTGACCCACCCACAGACCGACCCACCCACAGACCGACCCACCCACCGACAGACTGACTGACTCAGTGACTGACCCACCCACCGACAGACTGACTGACTCAGTGACTGACTGACTGGCTCAGTGAATGACAGGCTGAGCAACTGACTGACCTACTGAGTGACTGGCTGACTGACAGACTTGATGACCTAAAGACAGACTGACTGACCCACTGAATGACAAATTGACCTACTGACTGACTGGCTGATCTACTGACTGACTGACTGATCTCTTGACCTGCTAACTGGTTGACCTACTGACTGACTGACTGGCTGACCTACTGACTGACTGAGTGACTAGCTGTCTGACAGACTGAGTGACTAGCTGTCTGACTGACTGACTGGGTGACTAGCTGTCTGACAGACTGAGTGACTAGCTGTCTTACAGTCTGAGTGATTAGCTGACTGACCAACTAACTGACTGACTTACAGATTGGCTGACCTAGTGACTGCTGAATGACCTAATGACGGACTGGCTGACCCACTGACTGACAGAATGACCTACTGACTGACTGGCTGACCTACTGGCAGACTGACTAACTGACTGACTGATCGATCGACCAAATGACTGACCTACTGAAAGACCTACTGACAGACTGACCTACTGACTGAGAGACAGACTGACTGACCTACTGACTGAATGACTGACTGACTCACAGACTGACTCACTGACTGTGACTGACTCACTGACTGACTAACTGACTGTGACTGACTCACTTACTGTGACTGACTCACTGACTGTGACTGACTGACTGATTTACTGACTGACTGACTGGCTGACATACTGACTGACTGAGTGAGTAGATGTCTGACAGACTGAGTGACTAGCTGTCTGACAGACTGAGTGACTGACTGACCGACCGACGGTAAGACCGACTGACTGACCAACCTACTGAGTGACTAGCTGTCTGACAGACTGAGTGACTAGCTGACTAACTAGCTGACTAGCTGACTGACTAGCTGACTGACTGACTGACTGACTGACTGACCTTATGACTGCTGAATGACCTAATGACGGACTGGCTGACCCACAGACTGACAGAATGACCTACTGACTGACTGGCTGACCTACTGGCAGACTGACTGACTGACTGACTGACTGACTGACTGACTGACTGACTGACTGACTGACTGACTGACTGACTGACTGACTGACTGACTGACTGACTGACTGACTGACTGACTGACTGACTGACTGACTGACTGACTGACTGACTGAGTAGCTGACTAACTGACTAACTGACTG